>NW_019104520.1:670508-743207 GCF_001995035.1 Momordica charantia | reverse complement strand
TTTCTCTCTCTCAGCTGTGGGCTGTGGGCTGTGGGCATGGCCAAGTGCTTATAAAACTCTACAATGGCTTTTGAAAGTGCCAACCTAGCTGAGTCCCAACAAAAATTAAATTAAATTACAAATTTAGTTTTTAATTTAAATTAGTCCTTAAATTTTCAATTTTGGAATAAGACATTTTATACGATATTTTAAATTTAGGTATTTTTTAGTTTTTCAACTTATTAGACATAAGTTTAGACACTATATTTATGATTTATTAAAAAATGTTTGAACTTTTTTTATTGTATTTATTTTCTTTACTTTTAAATATTTTAGTTCATAAAATTTTTGTATTGAATTCTCGTATTTGGTCTCAAAATAAATGGTATATCACAAGTTCATATGCTCCTAAAAAAATAAAAATAAAAAACGACAAGAGTACGAATTTGAACGTACCTTTAAAATGAACTATAATATTTTAGTCGGTAGCTATGTTTAAATTATGTTTAAATTGACAGATCAATACTTGAGCTAGCTTAATTTCCAACTAAGAATTGAGTATAATAGGTAAAGAATCCAGTGAAATATGGAAAATAAAATGAATAATTTGGATATTTATATTGAGAAAGAAAGAATTTTTTTTTTTAATTAAAGGTCATAAATAAGTCTAAGAAAATAACAAAGGTGTTAGCTGAAAAGACCCAACTGCCAACCACTGCCACTGGTGATGTGGTGCTATCCCAACTTGTTTTCTTTTAAATTTTTTAAAATTCCTTCCCTCAAATTTCTGTCCCCACTTGATTCTATACTTTTTTTTCTCCTCTTTTTTGGGGTTTTTTTTATTATAAATATATTGTCATTCATGGATGTAATTTCACTTGTACTTATTGAAATGAGTTAGATCATTTTGAATCTCAATATTAATTTAGTTAAATTTTCATTCTATACGAATGAGTATTTGAGCTCAAGTACAATAAGTTTCATACAACAAAATGGATCAAAGATTTAATAATAAATTAGTTATTTTGTGTAACTTTAGAGATTATGCTTCTTTGATCTCTATTTTATACTATTAACGAAACGCTAACACGACATATACATTCGTCTGTCTAGGTTTGTTCTACTATATCACACCAAATCAGTTAAACTTTATTTAATAATGTGTACGTTAGGTCAACGTTATGTTAATTGGTATTACCAGTTATAACTAAATAGTAAACTGTAATTTGAAGTTTCAAGACATGATCAATTAAAAAAAATCAGAAGCTAAATAGACATAGAATTCTCTTCGAGATGGAAAAAGACGACCCTCCACGTGGAAAGAGATGTGAGACCCAACTCTGGGAGAAAGGGATGAGGTTTATCACCTTGAACCTCAACAGACCATAATGATTGATCTTTATCAATTATCATCCCGTGATTTTCAGTGAAATGGAACACGTTCTCCAAGTTGGCACATCCTAGTATGTGACCGTCTATATAAATAAGAGAGCTTTGAAAGCTCGTCTTGAGATAATATCGCGACTAACTGACTTGAGCGCCGGAGTGTGATAAACAAAGTCTTGTAAATCACTTAAATACTTCAAAGAAAAACACTTGAAATCCACCAAGAGACAACAAAAGAACTCAAATTTGACAATTAAAATTATGACTTAACTTTAATTATTTTATAGTAGCATTTTTTGCCCTTGGATGTCTTTTATTTTTTTATTTTTTTTGTAACAAAATTTGGAAGTTTTTAAAAAATGGTATAAATAATGGGATGAGGAGGTTGGTTACTTTACAAGTTGGTAAAGGGGCAAACTTCAACTAACTCTGCTGTCCAACTCCCTGCACATGTGCATAGCCATACCTCTTTATAAATAAATTTTATTCTTCCAAATTATATATATTTTCATAATAATAAATAAATAAAAGGACCATCTTTCTAAAAATATATATCCCAATAAAAATAATTATGAACATTTTTGTAGTGGATCCATAAACCTGTTCCTGTCTCCAAGCAATGATTGGAAGTCACATAATGTCCTGATATTTTTCTTTTATTTGATTGAGTTTTTGTTTTAAAAAATTAGGTTAATATTATTTTATTTTTCTTATTTGGAAACAATCTTTTTGCTAAATGGTACATTAAGAAGACAAAGAAATTGTTGAACAAACTTTATTTTTTAAAACATTAAGACTAAAAAGAAAATCACAAATCGTAAATAACGTGTAATATGTGGTATAGAAGTATGTTATTTCTTTTTCTTTTTTCTTTTAATATTATTTTGGTCCATGTATTTGTAGTTACGGTTCATTTTGATCCATTTACTTTCAAAAGGGTTACATTTTAATTCATGTAGTTTTAAAAAGTAACCAATTTGGTTCATATTTACAAAATTTTAACACATTTTATACATAATGAAAATCATTTAATACAAACTTATGACTATATTTTAATCAATTTAATGAATGAAGTATCCGACTAAAAGTATGATTAAAAGAAATGAAAATGAAAATACTAAAATAGTCACTTTTTAAAAATACAATAATCAAAATGTATAACTGAAGTAAATCAAAGTTGAAATATATGGACCAAAATAGATGTTATGAAAAATATATAGACTTAAATAAGTAAAAAATGAAAGTAAGCAAAAAAAATTATATATATATCAAACAAAATAGTATTTAAACATTAAAAAATGGAAAATAAATATTTTTTTAGTATGTAAAAGGGAGGACATGAGGGAATACGTGGCAAAAGGTAAAAAGCATTTCAAAGCATATTGAGAAAAATGCCTTTGAGTGTTCTTGAAGGATGGGGTTATAATTCAAAAAAAAAATGTAGTAGGTTTTTTTTTTTTACTATATAATCTTTTTATACTTGTAGAATGTACAGAGTTTTTAAAAAACGATTTGGTTTTTAATTTTCTATTTCTTAAAATTATCTTTGGTTCCACAACTTTGATATATGTTTTTCACATTTTCTTAAAATTATATTTTAATTATTTGTCCAATTTAAAAATCAGAAACAAATCTTTAGTTTTTTTAAATTTGGCTTTTTAAAAAGTAGACAAGAAAACCTAACACAAATGAAAATAAGTAATGTTTAATAAGCACTTTAAAAATAGAAAACAAAAAACGAAATAGTAATTAAATAGAACTTTAACTTTTTCTTTTTGTTAACGATTCGTTCATCCGCTCTCGATATGGAAAGGTATGGTATACGGCGTTTCTTTATTTTTCAACAACTATCAAATGGAATAAAGAAAAAGTAAATTACCAAATATATATGTTATTTGAATATATACCTATCAACTTAGAAGAGAGAATATTTATACATAAATTTACAAAAGTTCTCTATCGAGGATACAACAAGATTATTTTTGAAAAATATTAAGGTATCTTAAATTCTTAATTGACCAACCTTAAGAAAATAAATTAAAACGTTTTTGGAAATTAAAATTTAGGTGTAAAGGGAGAGGGGAGAAAGGGTGGTTGAGAGTTTGGAGAATTATATAAATAAAAATTAAAAAAAAGGGCCAATTTTATAGACTTTTTGGCTTTATAGAAAACTTAAGAGCCAAGGCATCTAATACAACTTAAACACACCTAAGCTATTTGAATGCCCTTTTTCTATTATCATGTTTAGTATCTTTTCTTTGGGCTTAAATCACTTTGTAATTCCCACACTTAATTGCCATAATTGAGTCAAAAAAGTGTCAAAGAAGTTCTTTTTAGTTTTAATTGAAAATGTATTATATATCAAGTCAAATTTCTACGAAGTTTAACCAATATTTTAGAAATCGTATTTAAACTTCAACGTATCTTAACTAGTTCAGCTCTTGAATAAGAAGAACATAAGTTCAAATTTTCATATCTTTAGTATAAAAAAGAAATTTTGAACATAGCAAAAAAGGAAAAAAAATTAATGAGTTAGAAGTACATTAACATATTGAAAAGTGTACAAATGTTATCGGATTTGAAATAGCATCAAAATAGGAGTCGTGTTCCAATATGCAACATTAGTTTGAGAGAGAATATTTGTTTTGAGACACTTTATTTTGTTTATTATTCCTTGTGCTATAATATTGTTACTTTATTTAAAAAAAGAAAAGAAAAGAAAAAAGAAAGAAAAATCTCGCGACATGGTCTTTTTATAGCTTGATTGGTAGATATCAAACCATATTAATATAGATTGCGTTCATTTATGTCAAAAAAAATCTAGCTAGTTGTTGCAAATCTATTAGTGGCAATTGTAAATATGTAAAAATATTTGATAAAATTAGTCAAATAGCAATCCATTTTTGTTTTTTTTAATATAGCACTTAAAAAAATGAAGGTTCTATTTTAAAATGACAATTTTACCCAAATTATATATACTTACTACTGATATATGTGAGTTATATACATGTGATATACTACTGATATGAGTGTCGGATATACTTGCAATATGTATGTGATGTACATCTTATATACTATTGATATGAGTGTATGTGCAATATATATGTGATACACACCTGATATATTACTGATACGAGTGTTTGATGTACTGCTGGTATGAGTATCTAATATACTATTGATATAAATGAAAATTTGTGCTATATTTGAAAATTTTAAAAAATCGGGAACATATTTTGAAATACATAAAAGTTTTTGCTACCCACGTCACTTTTTCAATCTATTACGTCTATCCTACCATTACTGAATTTACTTGCAAATAAAATACCTTCCATTTGAACCATAACATCTTTTTAAGGAGCTATCTTATTTTTACATCTATTATTAAGATCCCTTAACTTTTATAAATATTTTATTTTGGTACACAAACTTTAAAATATTTGAATAGTTCTTTGATCTTAGAAGAAACACACAATAAAATAGCTTTTGAGCATTCAATTAAGAGGACTTTGGTGATCAATGCAATACTTTATATGTTATATTTCCTGTTCAATTCAAATGCCTTTTTTTAATTAATATTACATAAATATTCCTAAAGTACTAAGATAATATAATAAATAAAATGCATAAAACCTTATGACAATGTCATCAATAAAAAAAAAAGTCATCAACAAATTATAATTAGTCAACATCAGTATTATATTATTTAGTTGGTCAAACATTTGTAGTCTTCTCAAGAGATGATAGATTTTAATCAACACCCTCAATATTTGTAGCAATATTTAAAAAATAAAATAATTTGAAACTAATTATATAAAATTGGAACAAATTTTTATTATTATTATAAATTGGAAGTGAAAAAAAATGTGATAAAAATCAACGGTCAAGATCAAAAGATGAAGTTCAAAGGTGGCCCAGGAATCTCCTGGTGGGGCCAAGAAACGGTTGTTGATTCTCAGCTTTAACGGCATGCGATTTGGTCATCATGATTTAATTATACCCATTTTTGGAAAATCAATATTTATGCTTTTCTTTTCCTAATTTCCCTTTCTATTTTTACCTAATTTTCCTTTCCATTTTTCATAAAAAAAAAGAATTAAAAGAAATAAAAGGTTAAATAAATTATACTGAGAAAGGGTTAAATAAATATTTCAGTTATATTTTTTATTTATATTATATTTTCATCTCATATTTATTTTTATTTTAACCTCTAACTTTAAAATATTATGTTTTTAATCCTTATTTTACTCTTACTTCTCATTGCTAATTTGACCATCAAAATCTCTTTAGCCAACATTTCACCGCTGTCCTTAATTTTGCTCTTTATCACAAGCAACATTAGAGATATTTTTTAACTACTTTTTATAATCAATTTTTTTTAAGTCTTCCTTTATTTTATTAAGTTGATCTACTCTTTAATACCGCATTATAATACTAAAAAATATTCTAAGAAAATTCATATGTACTTTTCAATTAGCATGTCACATCAACTTGAAGTAACGAATGGGTGGGGAGTGAACATTATACGCTCACCTCTCTTATTACTTTTTTGCATCCCTGTTCTTCGAATACAACTTTAGCTTTGTGGAAAGTCTCTAATGGATTCCGTGAAAATGTAAATTTTTATTTGGGTACAAACGGTATCTCTTTATTCTTTGTATTATTAAGCACATTTATGATTTTTGTTTGCATTTTAGTGGGTTGATATGGTATGAGAAGTTATGAAAAATAGTATATCACACCATTTTCGAGGAGATAAATAATGTGTCTTAACTAATTGAACTGGGAAGACTATTGTTAAAAATTTACTAAAATCAAAGTAAAAAAAGAAAAAAAAATCAAAACATAATTGAAAACTTTTGAAGTTTAGGATTAGGATTTAGGACAACCATCTAAACTCAAGGTTAAATTTGTAATTTGACAAATAAAAAACTAGAAACAAAGTTTTCTTTTTTTATTAAAACTAGAAACAAAGTAATTGTGGAACAAGCCCTAAATTTTAGTTTCACATGTGGTGACAACACTATTACTTCTGACAACTTTTACTTCTCATATAAATATTAATCATGACATCAGATCAATGCAATTTATTTCAATACACCTAAAACTTAAAATAAATATTTAGTTACATCCTTATTTAGAAAAATAATAATTACAACCTCTAATATAATTAGCTTATCTTAGGGATGAACCCACAATTAGGAGGGTTCCTTTTTTCTACGTGGATCCCGTTTAGGCTTTTCAGACGGGGATGAGAGATGTTTTACTTCGACTCTCACAAATTCTCTGAGAAAAATTTCTATTTTGATTCTCATAAATTTTATGAAAAATTTTGAAAGGTCGATAAATAAATTGGGGAGAAGGACATGGATGGGAAAGGCTTTACCGCCCCATAGACACCCCTACCCACAGTATTGAAATAAATCAAACATTAAACCACCAACAATTAGGTACCTAATTAATTAATTGATTCAAAATAGAGAGTTTGTTCAACAAAAAATACCAAAGTGATGGAAAATTAATCAACAAAAGAAAGTTTTGCATTAAAAAATGGAGAAAAATCATTAAACAAAACAAAACAAAAAATGTAGCGTTTTAGTTCAACTGTAGGATCTGTTTGGGATTAGAATCTCACCCACAAATTTTGTCCGTATATCATTCAACTGCCGAGCCGTGCAACCAAACGCAGCCTTAAATAAATAGAGGAAAAGAAAATTTTAAATAACACCAAAAAAGGGGGGGAAAAACTGCCGTCTCGGACGGGCCGTTGCAAGTCAAATTGAACGGGCCGAGTGGGCCATAGGGCCCATTATATGATACAGCTTTTTAGAAACAGAAATTGTCGCTGCTGTCCTTTCCATGAAAACCTGTTTTTCAATTATACCCTCTTTCTTGTTCTAGTTTGTCAACTATGCCCCTTAATTTGAATTTCGATTCCTGTTTCTTTGTTATTCCCGTTGTGCCCTTAAGTGAATTTATTACACGAATCATTGCAACTTTGAGCTCTTCTCCGTTTCTAAATCTTGATTTCATCGATTGTTTGTTGAACTTCATTTTCAAAATGACTAGATTGTAAATTGTCAAGGAGTCCGATTTCAGCTCAAGCCATAATCAAGTCATTGGAGTCTCGAAGCGTTATTCTTATGTCAAATAGTGTCTTCGTGGTCTGAAGAATCTAATTCATCTTAGGCTCTGTTTACCTATCAGGGATTGGAATAAAAATCAGTCGGAATCAAATTCGGAATGAGAATATTTTTCTTTGATGCTGTTTACAAAAAATTTTCCGAAATTGGAATCAGAACTCCTGATGTTGTTTACTAAAACTGTTTGGAATGAGAATCGGAATCATATATATAAGAATTACTAGTATATTTCTTTCTCCTTTCTCGCTAATTAAAAATACATTGTTGTGCTAATTTTTTAATTACAATAATAGTATATTTTAATTTATTTTATTACTATATTATTGATAATAAATATTTTTTTTTACCATAACAAATTATTGAATATTAATATTAATAAATAATTACTAATTAAATAAAATTACATCCACTAAAATACTATTTTATTAGAACCACCGTCATATAATATAAAATATTATTAATTTTTATTATAACAATATTTAATAATAATGTTATTAAATTTTATTATTATAATAATGAATTATATTTTAAAATATATGATATTAATTAATAACAACAAAATAAATTTAAATATTAAATACTAAATATAAAATACATTTTATGATAAATTATACCACCTAATAAAAGTGATATAATTTTTTACTAAATAAAAAATTATTAGTAGTATAAATGAAAAAGAAATAAAAAAGATAAAACAATGAAATAAAAAGTTATGAATCTCATTAACTATGAGAGAGAAAGGATAAATTAGAAAAGTAATAGCAATAAATATGTGAGATCCACGAAATAAAGAATGAGAATCGATAAGGGTGTAGGTTGTTCTTGCAAACAATTGATGATGGCTAGAGTTGTATTTTGATTATTTTGAAAGTTTTAATTTTGTTCATATAGTTTAGTTAAACTCACAAATAATCTCTAAAGATAGATAGTAAAAGTCAAATTAGAAAATACAAGCTTAGGTAAATAAAAAAAATGTGTCATCAAATTATGAAGTTAGAGTATATTAGAACTTTTATTATATTTTTGGAGTATAACATGTTGGGCTGGAGTATCCAACTCACAACCTCATGGTTGAGGATATATGTCAATTACTATTAGGGGTGTTAAAAAAAAATCCAACGAATCCAGGTTGGATTTGGTTATGTTCAATTAATCCCCCGTTTGGATTGGGTTGTAAAATTCTCGACCCGACCGGGTTGGGTCGGGTCTCGGGTTCAACTCAGGTCAACCCGACCCAACCCAACAATAGCTTTATACACACACACACACACATATATATTTTTAATTATAAATATATAATGATTTTTTCCTTTAATCTTAGTCCTACATTGGTTTTAATCTCAGCCGTTGATAGTAGATTTAGGGTTTTTTCCTCTTTCCCTTCATCTCACTCTCTCCCCACCTTTCTCTCAAGCCTCCTTCCCTCCCTCCATTTTCTTCCCTCACTCAACCTCCCCATCGACGCTGGCCTTTTACCACTCTCGTGTCCGTCGGGCTTCGCCGCTCCCGCTCTCGTGTCCGTCGACGCCTCCGACCTTCGCCTCTCAAGATCCCGTCGCCGCCGGCCTTTGCCACTCCAGATTCCGTCGCCTCCGGCCTTCGCCGCTCCCTCACCCGTCGCCGCCGGTCTTCAAGCATAGTTCCTGTCGCAATCTGTTGTCGCCACCGCAATCCACTGTCATCGTCGCAGCAAAGGGAACAACCCGACAACCCAACCCAACCCAACCCGACCCGAAATATTTGGGTTGGGTTGGCCATCAATTTTAGACCCGTCGGTTCCCACGTATTCGGGTTGACCCAAAAAATACCCCTAACCCGATCCAAATCAACCTGTGAGCCCCCTAATTATCACCGAGTCATGTTCACTTTGACTAGAACTTTTATTATCTTAATCATTTGATTTTCTGGAAGGATTACATACGTAACTAAATAATATGTATTAACATTATAAACTATGATGGTATGTTTACTATAAGAATTAGATATTAGTAATTTTGTTGAAAGCACTATTTTTAAATAACGTACTCATTATTAAAAGAAAAAAAGGAAAAAAATAGTCATCCTCTCAAGATTTGTGGTTGTGTCTATTTATCCATTAAACTTTAAAAATTTTGAATGGTGCTCATGAGTTTTACATTTTAATTATAAAAAATAAGAGTAAAATTTTATAATATATATGTCACTTGAAAATTGTATAGTATATACATGTCACTTGTTGTCTATGTCACTTTATTTTATCTCCATTTTTTTTTTACCACTTGTGTTAAAAGTTTATAACATTTCATTCAACAAACACACCACAAAAGTTAACTTCAAGAGCTACATAATACATGTTGATGATTGTAATTTAAAATTTTAAAAAAATTACTAATAAGGTAAATATGACCATCAAATTTGAAACATGGAAGAAGACGACTAGACGAGGTTTTGTACAAAGCCCATTTTTGGACTGTTGGGCTAGCGAATTTGGGCAAAAGCCCAAATTCATTTAGGCCCAATTAACCAAGACCCAGCTGAATTGGATATGGGGAGTTACAGTAGGAGCGGATACAGCGAATAGAATCTCGGAAGAAACGGAACACAATAGGCATAGGGAGAGCGTGGAGAGACAAAAAAGAAAAGAAATTCCACGTGAAATAAAAGTCACGTGGAGGCACGTGATACGTAGCGTGCCGGCGTGCCATTCTTTTTTCCCACACACGAAAATGCAAAAATTTTAAATTATTATTAGAAAAAGAAAGAAAAGGCAAAGGGGGACCCACGTGAGCAGCTGTCCCTTCTGACATGGTTTTTTTGAATTTTTCTGACAGAACTTGACAGTGTCGTATACTCCCTCCCTCTCAGACATGTGAGACGATCCTTTTTTTTTATTTTTTATTTGTGATAAATATTTTTGGAATTAATAATGTGTCAGAAAATGGAAGATAGAGACGAATTAGATGACGTGGAGGCGTAGGGTTGGGCCCAGCCTAGGTAGGTGTAGAGACTGATTCATTTTGATTTTTTACATAAATTTGTTTATTTCGTTTGTATTTTTAATTTTTAATTTATTTTAGTTTATGTAAACGTCTTTTTAGTCTGTATTCTTTTAAAATTTGATACGGTTTGTCCATTCATTCTTATTTTTATTTTCTTTTCTTTCGTCACTGAAATTTTTTAAAATATTATTATAAATTTGAATTAAAATTTTTCAATGTATTTTTATAAATATAGACCAAATTAATCACTTATTTAAAGTATACTAACTAAAACAACGTTGTGAAAGTATAATTATTAAAATGAACTACAGTTGAACATACAAGATTCAAAATGAACGTTTTGAGAGTACATGAATCAAAATGAATTAAATCTAAAAATATAGAGACCAAAATAGTATTTAAATCTTTAATAAATATTTCATTCTTGTACTAATCAAAGTCTAAAACATCAGGTGTTGTTTATAAATAACAATAATTCAAATATAATATCTTCTCCTTTGTTGTACTAATAAAATTACAACAAAAAACATTGGATTAATTCTTATTACTGAGAGCATACCATTTGTTTAAGAATCACATTACTAGATTCATTCTAAACAATAAATCTTTTAGAATGAAAAATAACCATTATAACTCCAACAAATTTGCTTTCAAAGTACATCAATTATATATTGGAGATCTATTACAAGCCACATTTTTTAGATAGGTATTAGGACGCAACATTTTTTTTGTTTTACGTTTGAGGATTTATCTAGTATTCTTTGGGACTACACAACGTCCAACGTTCACTATTTTTTACTTTTAAAGATTCCATATCTACGTGGCTAAGCCTAAGATTTTGATATCTTTGTTTACAAGCCTCTCTATTTGATCAAATTTAGAATCTGTAAAGTTCATATGAGAGATGCTGACGTCTGAGGTACTTACAAGACAATGTTAGCACTCCGATGAGCAAATTAGTACTGATCAATCTGATATATTGCACAAAGTTAGAATAGTTTCGCGTACCTTACATTGGAGGATGACATCTCAATTTATAGAGATGAACTCCAATAGGGCTTCCGACAACAGTCCAATGCTCTTTGACATTTCAGAAAACGCGACGTGTTGTCGGAAAACATTATTGTTATCTTCTCACCCGCATGCATTCTTCAAAGGTTGGTTCATAACTGGAATAGGTCGGTTGGTAGGAAAATAAGGTCGACTCGACCATCCAATGTTGAGCTAGCAAGACTTGTGCCAGTCTGTAGGTTGATATTGAATTATTTCACTAAGTAAAGTCTCCCTAGATGTTGACACGTGGTAGGAAATAAATGGCCTCCAACACTCTCCATACATTTCCAACAGTATAACATTATTCACTCTGAACTTAAGTCTACATGGTTTAATTTTGAGTTCTATTTAGAAGGTCTGTAACAAAAAAAAAAGATTCTATCTACATGGCTAAGTTTAGAGCATAACTTTTATATCAATTGTTGGGACCTAGCGATGATTTTGATGAATTTTTTCATTTTCTCTAAAATTCAATTTATACCTGAGATTTATTTGAATATTCATTAATATTGACCTATTCATTCATGTATTTATGGACTTGTAATCAATAAGAACCGAAAAAAAGTTTTGATATGATGTTGAGATTGAGAACGGGGGAATATTGGGAATATTGTTTTTTAAGTAGTTAAAAATACATTTTAATTTAACATGATGTAGGTCCTTTTTTTTTTAATTTATCAATATACTTAAAAATACTTTTTTCTTTTAAAGAAAGCACTAAATAATTTTTGTCTGAATGCGATTATAGAAGAAATACTTAAAAGCAAATATTCTATAAAATCTTATTTTACCATTAATTTTTATCCAACATAATACCCACCTTAATCAACTTATGTAGTCCTAATATAGGTCTATTATCAACTCATTAAGATGATGGACTAACGATTGACGTATTATTACATAATATCATAAACTTAGCTTTCAAATCCTTGAAAGTAAATGATTTAAAACTTCAACAAAATACAATACAATGTGGGTATAAGTGGAAATCATAATAACTGGGGAGGAAACTACAATGCAGGGATTCGAACATAGGACCTCCCGCTYTGATACCATCTTAAGAATGAACAAATCACCACTCAACCCAAAAACTTAAGTTAATGGATTGGATAAATTTAATTCATTTATATGGATTCTAACAAGTAATATAAAAAAAAAACACAACCGAACAAATGCCAAAGTTAAAAAGTACCAAACTTGAGTTTACTCAGAAAGTGCTTAAAAAAATTGGAAAAAGTATAAGAAGGAGGGGTTTGTCCAATGGAAAGATAANAAGAAAAAGAAATGTTTGTGGTGAGTTGTCATTGTCATTTTAATAGAAAAAAAAAATGGAGGTCACATCAAATCAAGTAAAAGAGTGGTTTAGTGGGTTTTCCATGATCTCCTTCAATATGTTACTAATTTTTTTTTAATGTTTGTATTATTCTTTAAGATTAGAAAATCAGCCGAGCGGGAAAGAGCATCATTTGCAATACGTAGATTACATTTGCAAAAGTATAAAAAACGTAAGTACGTAGATTTCATGTGGGTCACTCCAAATAGGGTATTCAGCCCAAAAACCTAAAAATTACTTCTAAGCTTTAGAAAATAATTATCTTTCGGACGAGAAGCGAGCATCTACAGCAACGCAAGCTATATTTTTATTCCGTAAAGATTTAGTCTATGTAGTTTATTAATATATTTGGTCAGTCTTCAATTTATTGATTTACATGTATAAAAAGCTTTATTAAATAGTCCTAACAATATTTTGATGATATAGGACTAAAGTCTACAAAAATAAATTGTTATATATTAAAATTCGATAACTCGATTGTTATACATTCGAAAATATAGGGTTTAAATCGTTACAAATTAAAATTTAAGGATTAAATTGTTAAATGTCTACTTTTTACGATTATATGGAAAATGATCTTTATGTTAGTTCATTATAGCAACAATTCGTTGGGGTTAATATTTTGGAACTTACAATCATCCATCATATATCTTCGTAAACATAGTTTAGTGGATAAAAACATTACCCACTCCCTTAAACATTAGAGATGATTGAATCGTCATATTCTCTTTTAACTTACAATCTTTTATGATAAATATCTTCATAAGTTTTTATATGACAATGAGCGTGTCTCCATATATATTTTTTAAAATTCACCGATAGTTTAGGAGATACGTTGTGTGGTGGTCAAAGTAGAGAGGCTCCGAGTTAGAGTATACACGTGAGCAGAGAGAAAGACCAATAGAATAAAATAGTGATAAATTTAAGCTTTTCAACTTTTTTTTTACTCAAGTGACGTTAGAACAATAATTTTCTCTAAACGTCTGAAACTTGACTTTGAAATTAGTCTTACCCAAATGTCTTATACCAATTAAAACGCTATATTATATTTGTATACCTAAAATCTTCTTCACTTTTAATCGGAATCGGTTTAGTCGATTTTTCATATTATTTTCCTCAACCTCTACACATTCCTAAGTACGTTCGTAGTTCTTATTATTTATAACGACACAATGATTGGAGGTGGTCTGTTGGGGTAAATAAAAAGGCAACAGATTCAGAAAATTGAAAGTAAAAAAAATAATAATAAATAAATAAATCCACAGAACACAACACAAAACATAGAGAAAGCAAAGGTTTGGGTTTTATGTAATCTGAGTCTTACTCTTCACAACTCCTTTTTTTTTTATTATCATTTTTTTTCATTGGGTTTTGGAGCTCACGTCAAAATAAAATACAAAACCGACCTTCTTTTTTATTTCTTTTATTTTAATTACCATTAATACTTCTGTTAGCCAATATATATATATATATATATATATATATATATATATTTTATTTCCCAACTTCAAGAGAATATCTCGATTTTTTAAAACTAATATATAGTTTATTGTATGTACTTGGGAAATGTGGCGCATATATATGACATATAATATATATGTAATGATATTCAGAAAGTAGAAAAAATTGATTCAAATTAATGTCCATCAACCTAGCTAAACATAGTGTTATATATATATAATAAGACATATATTTTAGATTTTAGATTTTATTGTTTTGTGTAATTTTAGAGTTTGAAATATTTTGATTGGTTTCATTTTGACTTCTTTTAGTTATTTTTTTATTGGCTTAATTAAATAACTTGAAACTCAGTTTTTGGAAAATAATAATAATAATAATAACAACTAAAATGAGATTTAAACTTAAACATAATGAACATAAAAATGTATAGATTATAATAAAACTAGATTAAATTATCATTCCTAGTTGAACTTGATTTCAAATAGATGGGTGTAATTTTCAGTATCATTATAAATAATTTTGAATATAAGTTGGTTAATTCACTTGAAATTTCTTTATCATATTATCATATATTAGCAATGTTTTAATGTGATGTGTGTTTTCTTTGGACGTACGAAAGAGATGAACTAATATTCTAAGTTGATTGTATTAAAGTTTTAATTGGGTATAAAATAGAGAAAATAAAAAAATTTGGATAAACCAATTATAAATTAAAGGTGGTCTAGCTATATATACACACATTCAAAAATTTTAATCTATAAAACATATGCCTATTTCACACCAACATATTTTTTCATACTTACCTTAAAAC
This sequence comes from Momordica charantia, assembly GCF_001995035.1. The sequence goes on along the minus strand of NW_019104520.1, from coordinate 728,066 downwards.
ATAACCCACCGACGAAGAATTCGAAGATTCCATATCTGGAAAGCGCCTACATCTAATGGCTTACACCGTTGTTCTCGTTTCGACTTAATAGTAATGAACCAATTGAACTTTCACATAACTTATAACAAGTACCAACATATCATATAATATCATATATTTCTCTCTGTCGAATCTAAAGAAAATGTGTTACATAAGAAACTTGAGTACGAGATCAGAGCCAACCAAATTATATTAAAGCATAACAAAACTTCGAAATTCAAACTAAATAGAAGCCATCTCTAAACCATAAAAAATAATAAAAATTTAAATTCTTGGGGACAAAAATGTCAAGAACAAAGATATAAGAAAGAGTAAATCCAACCAAAAGTGTTAAGAAAAATGTGAATGGTAGAAACTAGAAAGTTCATAAGAGTAAAAGCTAAAAACTTAGGTTATGATAGAATAGACCTATGGTTTCAAATCATCTTTCCCCATCTCAATTAGCATTAATGAGAAGGAGAGTATTTAATATTTATAGCATGTTGTTCTCTCCACCTCCACTCCCTCTCACTCGAAACGTCGATCTYGATAGAAATATCGAGATCTCAATTTTATAGAATATAAAAATAAAAAAATTCATAACAAATAAGCATTTCATCCTTTATCCATCCTTATGGATTTTTTTTTTGTACTATGAAATTATCGATTTATTCTTCAGGAACGATATGAAAATATCGACAGAAATTTAATATCGAAGAAATGGTAACTTAATTTTGTTAAAAAAATGCATTAACAAATGGAGTTCCCAAAGCAAAAGAGAGAGACAGAAAAGACTGCAGGTTCTCTCCTCTCTCTGGTTATCTACTTCTTCTACTTGTTTGTTTGAGTATATCACTTAAAAGAACAGAAAAAAAAAACAAACAAACAAACAAATTTTTTCCTCAAATCTCTCTCTCTATGTTTTTTCTCTCTCAACTGTCTTGTCTGACTGTCTTTTTCTCAAGTGCCCTCCAAAACAAACTTTGTCAGACACAACAGAACCTAACCCTCTCTGTTTTCTCTCTCTGTCTCTGTTTCTTCTCTCTCTCTTCTCTTTAAGAATAGAGCCAAAAAACACACAATAAGGCCACTGCTAAAGCTTTTTACACACTTTCTCTGAAAATACCCATTGAAGTTTTGAACCCACCAACATATTAAAAACCCAACACAGCCCTTACACTCTGCAATTAACTCCTCTCTCTGTTCTCTCTCTGTTTTCACTTTTTTTTTTGTTCTTTTTTTTCTCTTTTTTGCCCTCTGTCTCTCAATGGACTTTCATCTGAAGCAATGTAGAAACCTGGGGGAGTCAGAACAACAACATTCTGGAAAGATATCCAAGTTTCTTGCTGAACCCTCTGCTTCTGCTTCTGCCCTTTCTTTGTTTGTACCTGATTCCGACTCCAAAACTTCCTCTTCTACGATCTTGTCAGCATTCCCAGATTATTCAACTTCTTCCACCACTGCTACTGCTGCTGCATTACCAAACAGTAAGCTTAAAAGAAAAAAGAAAAAAAAGAAAAGAACTTTTTTTTTTTTTTGGTGTCACATGGTTTATTTTGTTGCTCATAAAGCTTGCTTCTTGGAATATTGGGCAGAGTTTCTGCATTTGGGTTTGGGAAATTTTGCTCAAATTTGGGTTTGGGTTTGRTTTGATATTTGAGTATTGGATATTGATTGATCTCTTTTGTTGGTTTGTTTTAGGGATGTGGGGGTATTTCAGTGTGGCTCAAAGGCAGGAGCTTGAGCTGCAGGCTCTCATTTTCCGGTACATGGTGGCCGGCGCCGCCGTCCCGCCGGAGCTCCTCCACTCGATCAAGAAGAGCCTCCTCTCCTCCACCCCCTTCTTCCTCTACCACCCTCTTCAACATTTTTCTCACTATCCCACTTCTTGTAAGAGCCTTTTTCTTCCTTTTATGCATCCAATTTCAACTTCTTTTAACTCTCATTTATAATAAACACAGCATTTTGATCTTGTAGATTGAGGTTGTTTTTACTTTTTGCTGTCACTAACACAGGGGAAGCCTAAACTTTACCCACAAGGCAAAAAATTCAATAAATTATTACAGAAGTTTTTAGTTTTTAATTTTTTGTTGTCGTTAATGGGGTTTTGTTTAAAATAATTATGGGATATTTCAGTATTGCAAGCAGGGTACTGGGGCAGAGCCGCCATGGATCCGGAGCCCGGCCGGTGCCGGCGAACCGACGGCAAAAAATGGCGTTGCTCCAGAGACGTGGTCGCCGGRCAGAAGTACTGCGAGCGCCATATGCACCGCGGCCGTAACCGTTCAAGAAAGCCTGTGGAACCCACCACCGCCGCTACCGGAGCCGGAGCCGGTGGCGGCCATCTCGGTTCCAACACCAACCGTGTTAGTGGTCGGGCTTTGCTGACTGCGGAAAGTGGGAATGGGAATTATTTCTCCCTCTCTGGACAATCCCCATCCGTTGATCTTCTCCATCTCAATCAACGGTCAGATTTCGTTTGGGCCCCACTGAAAAATTTTGTCCTCTCACGCTTTAGATTCTTAAATTGTACAGACTATTTTCCCCAACCATTAACTTTCTGCCTAATAATGCTTCTTTTCAATTCAATGTCCCCTTTCTTTTTTCTCAATCACTTTTATTTATTCGATTTTTTTTTAAAATTTTTGCTTTTTTCGTTAATTGCAGTGGCTGCTCTGATTCTCTGCCGGAGAATAAGAATTTCTATGAATCCCATAAGGGAGGCTCCGCCGGCGACGGCGACGGCAAATCCGATGGCCACATTTTGAGGCATTTCTTCGATGATTGGCCGCGGTCCGACCACGGCAGAGTTAGCAACAACAGCCAACAACAAATGAATTCCGCGTCCGCTTCGACCACTTCCCTTTCGATTTCGATAAGTGGGAACCCGTCGATGTCGTCCGACGTGTCGTTGAAATTGTCCACCGGGGGAAGCTCCGATCAAGTCCCCGGTGGCAGCAGCGATGGCTACCGTATTGTTCATCAAGAGGGCAACGCTGATCGAGAGCAGGTGCAGTTGAACTGGGCGGCAGGGTGGGCTGCCACGCAGATGGCGTCGATGGGCGGACCGCTGGCGGAGGCGCTCCGCTCCTCCGCTAATTACGACTCGTCGTCGCCGACAAGTGTGCTGCATCAGTTGCAAAGAGCAACCACCTCGGAAGCTAGCTTTATTAGCACTTGAAATGTTGCAACTTCTAATTTGCATTTACATGACCTATAATACTTTGTTTGTTTCATCAATGCTTCTAATTTGGTTGCTTTGGATAGTTAATTTATGTTGCTATCTGTAAAAAAGAAAAAAGAAAAAAGAAAAATTCAAAGTTTCAAACATGTCTTAGCTTCTATATAATTTCAGACATGTCCACTTTCACTTACTACCTATTTGAATGTGGTTGGTTGGTTTGGTGAATGATGTATTTATGGTTATTTTCTTGTTATGTTTATGGTTTTACCACTAATTAAATGTATTACATGTAAAAAAAGTGAGTTTGCAAAAAAAGCTTTATTTGATATACTTCTATGTCTTATTAGAAGTGAGTTTAGTTACTAATATGTTTTGTTGTACTATATTTAAAAGTAAGTCTACAAATATTGAGTTACAATAGAATGATCTTAAAGTGATCCTCGATCAATCACTGAAAGTGATTATTCAAAAAATAATTATAAATCAATTTGTATATATATAARACTTAGTTTTCCAAAAACATGCTTGGGAAGTTAATCCACACACAGCCCCAGTCTCAATCCTACCCGTTAATTTAGTTTTCGTTTTCGTTTGTAACATTGTTTTATTAACTACTTTTGGTGACTTAGTAGTAATTGACATATATTTTCAAACAAGAGGTTGTGAATTCAATTCTCCACCTCACATGCTAAACTAAAAAAAAAGTTAACTACTTAGGTACTTTATTTCTACTTTCTGAGAACYAGTCTTTCTTTTTATTTATTTATTAAATGTGGCTAGAACTTTAGAGGTGTTATTAACAAGTGGGTGATAAAAACACTAAATTTTTTAAAAGCACATTTCATTCTAAAAGTAGAAAAAGTGAAATAAGATCACTTACAAACAAACCCATTAATTTACCGTAGCTTAATTATATTTTTTTAATTTTTATTTTTTAGAAAATAATAGCGTAGCTTAATTCGTGGGCCAATTGTGTGTGTGTGTGTGTGTTTTTTTTTGTTTAAATATAACATCACAAACATGGGGTTAGCATCCAAGTGATTTAAACTAAACAAAATGTAGTAAAAAAAATTTAGTGGACCTCTTGATTTGATTTGTTGACAATTAATAAAATTTTAAGGATAAAGTAGGGTGGTAAAACTGGAAATTATGTAAACAAACAACCCTGCAAATAAACTGCAATGGGGACATTATTTTAAGGATAAAAAGCAATGTTGAAAGCTTATAAATTAAAGAGAACACAAAAACTCTTTTGATGCTTTGTATTTTGTAATACCTTGATATCTACCTTCAAAACAAAAGTAAAAATTTAATTGATCACAGTAAAAAAAATGTAAAAGATTAAAAGAAGTTTAAAGTTGAGATCTATTTAGTTCCTAAAATTTTAAAAAGATACTTTTGATCCCTGAAATTTGAAAAAATGTTCTAAATAATCCCTCAGCACCTTCAACCATTAGTGTTAACTAATTGTAAAAGGATTTGGAAGTAAACTTCAATGGCCAAAAGTATATTACAAGGTTGCTCTAACTTTTTAACTTTTACGATGATGTCTAATAAGTTCGTAAACCTGACTAGTAAAACGTGTCTAGTAATTCATTGAACTTTCAATGATATCTCTAATTGGTCATTAAATTTAAAAGATATTTAGTAAATTCCAACTTTCAATTTTGCCTAATAGATCTTTGTACTAAAAGATATTTCTTAAAATTCAGACCTACAACTAAATTTTGTATCTTAGAGCTAATTGAACTTTCAATTTTATCTAATAAGTTCTTCAATTTAAAAAAAGAAAGAAAAAGAAATTATAATGGGACAATTTAGATATAAAATTGAAAATTTTAAGAACCTAGGTAACACTTATTAAAATTTAAAATCCTAATGAACACAACTTTAAAAGTTTGAAAACCTATTAGATGTCACCAAGAGTGTTCACAGGGTGGGGGCAAAAACGATGAAGCCTTCCCCGTTCCTGTTCCCGTCCCCATCCCTCCAAAATTTCCCACAAAATTTTGTAGCGATCAAGGCATAGATTCCCACCGAGAAATAATTCTCCACTTATTATTGTTATTTTTTAAAATAATTTTTCAATTAATAATTCTTTTAAAAAGAAGTTTCTAGTTAAATGGTAATTTCAATCTCTACAGATAAAGAAATAGGAAGACCTAGGATGTAGAAGATCATAACATGAGTGATTGATTTGACAGATAGCCACCTACCTAAGAATTAATTTCTTAAGTATTTTCTTGAAAATCAAATGTAGTAGAATCAGATATTGACTCGTGTAATTAGTCGAGGTACAAACAAGCTGACCCACCCTCACGATCATAAAAAAAAAAAGCATTTACATGGTTAAATCCTCCCCACCTAAAGAAAAAAAAAACTTAGTGAATTCATACATATATATATAAAATAGGAGGGGACAAAATTTCGCCCACCCCATCTCGCAAGGAGGCTAAATGGGGATCCCCATCCCATTTGGGGCGGGTCCATGAACACCCCGTCAAAATCCAACAACTAAACTTGTAATTCAACCCGACCAAAATTAGAGTAACATAAATGACTCACCTGGATTTGAATCTCTACCATTAAATAATAATGTTGATGGGTGTGCAAAATCCAAATAATAAAAAGGAAAAAATATATATATATCCAACCTCCCTCTCAGTCTCCTCTAGCCATTTTTCCAGCAGGCATCACACACCCACATGGAAGTATATCTTTACTGAAATACGAAGTGTCAGAGCAATAATTAAAATGCCCTTGCAGAACAGTCACGTGGGGTTAAATGGCATTGTATTTGTACCACTCAAACAAAAATTTCACAACTAATAAATCTCTTTACTTAACTCTAAGGAAACAGCATTTTTAATTTTATGACTTCAAGAGAAGGTGAAAGAAGTGGCGCTTACTGTGTCTTAGAATTCACATCCACAGCCACAGGCATTCTTTCATGGCGCCATCGCCATGGCCGACTCTCTACGCCCATCTCATTATAATTTAACCATGACTTGGAAACAGTTTTATTTACACGCTCTACTATACAAAGAAAAGTTTCCAGCTCCGGAATCTGAAACCACCAAATATAATTGCCATGAAATTATTAATAGGAAAGAGGCAAAACATCTATTGATCCTCTCTGGTTTTCTTGCTTTTTACCACGCAAAGGCCAAATGAAATCCATTGCATAGAATGAAAACGTTATACTATACCTCTGTTAGCTGCTGTATCCAATTTTACCTAGAAAGATTCCGGGGGAGCCATTACGTGTCATTCGAATCCAGCCATCTTCACTTCATAGTTTACTTCAGGTACATGAGTGGAACCATCTTCACCGTCAGAAACTCTAATCCAATGAGGTTGAGGTCTTGGCATTGGTCTCGGTCTCGGTTTTGGTTTCGCCCTCTACAAGCTTGGAATCATCTGATGCAAGAGCATAGACCACGGCTGTCCTAGAGGGAGCATATATTAGGAAAGAACGAGGCCGGTCATCATAGTTTCCTTCCTGCAGAAACAAATATATGAATCTAAATATTCTGCAGATCAATCTATTTGAAAAGCAGATCATAAGAGACTATCTCACGATTGAGAAGTATTCGGCCGAATGATCTAGGCGACTGAACCCTCCAAATAGCAGATCATCCGAGTCCAAGATAATCTACAACAATGAAAACAATGCCACTTTATTTATAGAATTTGAACACAGATTATGACTTATGAGAGCAGGAGAGAAGGGGAAAAGAAAGGATATTACTTCCAAAAAAGTGTACAAGCCACAGTGCCAATGTTTAATACTGTGCATACTATACCTTGTATTTTCCTGGCTTTAGGCAGCCCACTCGGTAGTCGTAATAGCTGTTACTCCAATGGAAATTGAAAACAAAAACCAGGTCCCCCCTTTCGAACACAATAACTTTATCTGCTTCATTCTTCCGGGAAACATATTGATGTTCAGAAGTCATGAACTGCAACCAAAAACCAGTTGATGTTTATAATGGAGCCAAGCATGGTTGGTTATTACAGATTTACGAGCACATGAAAGTCAGAGCAGAGAGGAAAAAAAGGAAACTTCGAAGTTATGATAAAAAGATATTATTAAGACAATTTAAGCAGACAAGAGATATATACGCCAATCAAATGAAGTTTTCCACTCTGCACAACACTCTGGTGGCAGAAGACAAACTAGATCAAATCATCAAATTTGTAGAGAAATATTTAAAAATATATATTAGGTTAGATAATATCTACAACAATTATAAAAACACAATTTAACAACTTAAGATGCCAATCTAGATGTTTCATTACAATTCCCATAGCAGAAGACACCGGATTAAAATATAAACCATCAAATATGTACAGAGACAATTTTTCGATTTATAAAATGTACAAGATTTGGAAAAAAAACACAATCTCATAAATGTAGACACCATAAGTTTTTACCGCTTTACACAAACTATAGTGGCAGAAAACAAATCATCACATTTGTACAGAACCAAATTTTTAGGGTTTAGGATGGACCAATATTTTACTAAAAAAGGAGCAGCAAAGGAGTAGGATCCAGGTTGAGACAATAGAGACACCTTTAATGAGAACAATGAGAGACCCTGTCATTTACAACATCGAAAAAGACATACACAAATTTGTAACACTTAACTAAGACCCTTTGACCTTTGTTATAACCTTGGACCGAGTGACCATTTAAAGCATAAATGATTTTTTACAAGATAACAGGCACGCAGTCATTGGATGGATTTTGAATTTTATAATCCAGGAACTTCAATAAATGTCTAAGATATTGTAAAAGATAGGCTTTAAAACTGAGAAACTTACCCCAAATGATTCTTCAAGATGCTGCATGGCCTGATCAAATTCTTGCATCCCACGATATCTTAAATAGTCTGCATCTCCCTATATGCACATATGTAACTAAATGTCAGTAAAATATATATATATATATATCAACAGTTCCATTCTTCTAAACTGGAAAAGATTTGGTGATTATGAACTATAATGCATTTCATAAAGTTTTATTAGATGTGTATGAAATGCTTTCCCTTGGAACAAAATATCGAAAAATGAAAAAAAAAACATTTTACAAAACATTAGATACTTTTTTTTAGTACACAACAAGTGGGGGTGAGGATTCAAATTCATGATATTTTGGTCAGAGATAAGTGCCTAAACCAGTTGAACTAAGATTGGCATTGGAACATGTAATTATGTTTATTCCACAATAATTTATATATAAGAATTTGATGCAATTATTTAATCACTAAAATAAACTAAATCATAAATCCTTTAATGCAAAAAATATCATTTAAAATTAAGCAACTGTTTTTTCCCCCAAAAATACACTTGTGAATTTATTTAAAGAAAAGAAAATGAAGGCTTGAAAGAACATTTCCATGCTCATGAGAAAAAAGGTAATTTCTATGGTGGCATCCAAAAATTTTTGGATGCCTGCGAATGGGATTTTTTTAAAAATTATATATCTATGAGTGTCTATTGCCAACTTATTCACAATTTAACTAATTTCATCATATTACCACTTGACTGTACAATATTTGGTTGTCAAGAAACTCGCGGGACTTTAATATCCTAGGTGGATGACTTAAACTCATTCACCCATTGTCCATCACACTGAATTATGACTTCAATAATTTGAACAAGAATGGTTATTTCCTCTAAGAATACTCGATTAAACTTTCAAACAAAAAATCTGACTAGAACATTGATAAAAAAAAAGTTTGGGAAACTATTTACTACGTTAGAGGAAAAAAGAAAAATGAGAGTCAAGCCTTACTCTGTAAATGATATATTCTTTAATTATACTAGCAAATGACATGGTCAAGAATAGAATTGAAATTCAAGCTATCAGATAATTAAAAAATGTGAATTCTTTCCCCGTCATACTGCAGAAGCCAGTCTATATGATCAGAGTGGTTAAAATCCTTCTGCCTCATCTTTATTTATAATCTAGAAACTTGCTAAACCTTTAGTTTTATAACGCCACATTTAGAAGTTCTAGTCTGATCACCACAAGAATCAACCAAGATTTTAATAATTTGAGTTCTAACATTGTTGTTGTACCAAATATCAGCGTGGGAATCTGAGCCATTAGAACCTAAGGTCTAAACTTCAGACACGTGATGATCACACTCTTCAATAAAATATCGACCTAAATAAGAGAAGAAAATATGAGTTGGCAATCACTCACCAAATCAAATCTACGCCGACATTTATCATAGCTGTTACTGTTTCCAGGAATTATTGCACCACCAGGAAGATGTTGATCGCCCCTTGGAAAATCAATCCACTCTGAAAGAATGATATTAGGCAAAAGATTTTCCAAAGGATAATAGAGCAACACGTTGATAAAACCGTGATACTGCCACATAATGAATGATTTATATGAAATATCATCCCAGCGATATAAAAATGAAAGACAAAGCAGGGCAGTATCTTACCAGGATGTCCAAATTCATTCCCCATGAAATTCAAATATCCTTCTCCACCCAATCCCATGGTAATAAGCCTTATCATTTTATGCAATGCTATTCCACGATCAATTGCAGGAGTTGATGGTCTGTCCAAAGCCATGAATTCATACATGTCCTGGAAAACATGAAATAAGAGACTCAGCAACATAAGTAATCCTCTTTGTATATGCTTCATAAGGTCATTGGAACCACTCTTAATATAAACAAGAAAATTGGCATGAAAGAATGTATGTTAATTTCAAAAGTACAGGTTAATCAATATTTATGTAATCTCTTAAAATCTAAAACCTGTTGCCTTATAAAGTTGGATAAATGGTTGAAGAGGTGAAAACAATAGACGAAAAGTCAACTAGCATTTAAACATATCTATAATTTTTTAAGGTTTCTACGATTATACTCCCTTAACAAAACTTGGATGAGATGTTTAATCACAAAATTTACAATTGGACGAACACTAGCCCGGGTTCTGGACAAATTTACACTGAATTATTAGTTGTTCTACATTCATCCATCTTTCTGGTAGTTCCATTTTGTTTATTTAGTTCTTTGGTAGGGGTTGAGTGTACAATATCATACAAATTCAGCAGCTGGTAGTAAATGCAAAACATTGTTCTTACACAAATTGCATGTCTTCAAATATTCTTGTATTAAAAAATTGCATCTGCTACTCTGCCTTGGGGATTCATTTCCAGGCTTGTAACTTTAAGAAATGTGTAGTCGCCTGCTTTTTGTTAGTCTTAACACAACATGCAATCTTATTGAAAGATAAAATAACATGTTCTATAGTAAATTATAGTCTTCAGAATCTAACATATTTCACACTTATGAAACCTACACAACTTAGTTATTAGCCTGTTGCATGCATCTTAAGAGTGAAAAAGAAGTTGTGGTAAGTTTGAGAATGTTTTCAATAGAAATATTTAAAGATAAATATACTTTCTACTTGCACACTGATGAGAGAACGAGTCCAGGATGATGTTTATTAACCTTGTCCATTAACCAGAATGCAACTGTTTTATCACCAACAAGAGCTTGGTCATGACTTTCTGCATATGCAACGCACTTCTCTAACCACCTTCTGTTAACAAGCGTGTGAACGATATCACCCATTTTCCAGTCTTCATCGCTTTTCCTACGCCATACACAAAATTGGTTAAAGTAGAGCATCTCATAACTTCTTTACGTACATTTAGGGGAAAAAATTCAAAAAATCCTTCACATGGAGGCATTATGCTACCACACTCCCAAATTTGTTTAGTCCAAGAAGAAAGTTTCAAAACGAACCTTCTCTTATTAATGGCAGCATTTTTTTTTTTTTGAAAAATAGCCAGTCAAATATCATATAGGTTATGTCATGCACTCACTCTCAGCCAAGATATAATATAGAGATGTATGACACATGATTTTTGAAGGCGGTAATGCATAAGTTTCTTTGGGAGGGGGGCTTCTCGCCCCCCGGCCCTTAGGCTGTTCCGTTTTGTTTCTTGTGGAATATAATCGTTTCTTATATAAAAAAAAAGAAGTGACAAATTATATAAGAATTATTTTTGCATTTACTCATAATTAAGGCAAAGAACATTTCAATATGTGTTTTTAGCAAATCTGGATAAAGTAGGAGGAAGAAAACAAACATACTTGAGAAGCTCTATCCATTTATCAGCAATGGCCATGTGCAGACGGTAATCAAATCCAATCCCACCATCTTGGACAGGAATGCAAAAGGCAGGCATTCCACTAACCTGAAAAATTAGAATTTTATCTCAATTCTCATGAATAGACAGCAAAACTTAACCACTATAATGGTCAAACCAAGTGTTCCAGCATTCCCATGTCTAAAATTTGAACATTCTCATCAATTTTGAGTGTCAAAAACATCAAATGCGTCCAACACCAACACTCTGTTGGAGTGGAATACCCAAGCTGTGTATCATGCTTGGAATTTTTTTCTCCTCTATGAAACAATCCATTAAAAAAACAAGAATACAAGAGGTAGGGAGGATAAGATATTCTATTTTGATCAATAAAGAAGAATAATGCATGTACAGATTGAGTATGCAAGATAATGCATGTTACCAAAGTAACGAAGTTCATGTTACTGATTCCTGGCATGGAGAAGTGCATCACCTATTTATAGTAGTGAAGTAGAGTTCATGGATGTGTATAAGAATGTAGACATGGATGCAGACACTTAGAAAATCAGATGGAATATAAAAATTACCTATACGTATATGATAACTAAGCACTAAGTTCCTGAAAGGAGTATACGTTATTATCATCACCAACATATCTATAAAGAAAAGAAGGAAAAAAAAAACCTCTGGGTACATAGTGTCACTTTATAATGAATTCAAGAAACATACATCTTCACCAATTGAAACAGCTTCAGGATAAAGCCCATGAATCATATCATTGACCAGCATCAGATACACCACAGCATCTACATCTGTAGCATATCCGAAGTACTCATTGTAGTTTCCAGTAAACTCTACCTAAAGCACACTCAGATAGAAAAAAAAAGTTCTGGTCATAAATCAAAGCACCAACATTACATATTATTATAAATCCTGACACATTGCACAATTGTAGTCAAATAGAGCTAAAATGTGAATTACCATATCAAAAGATAAAAAAGACAGTGAGCTACAGATCTATAGGCAGCGGACTGTGATCAAAATTTAAGAATGTCATTCATAAGCCTTTATTACTAGATTTCTCAAGTAACGAAAGCCTTACACCTCGCCCCATCTTGTAAGGTAAGTTCCCCAACCCTCACCAAATAGTACCTGCAAGCCATGATGAGTGTACATCATTGAGGTCACACCATCAAATCTGAACCCATCAAACTTGTATTCTTCCAGCCACCATCTTGCATTTGATAGCAGATACCTTAGTACCTAAATGAAAGTTACAGATGGATGAAACCTTAGGTTATATCTATATATGAGGTAAATGTAAGGGGGGCAAAAGTCAAGTCCATCCACACACACACACACACACACACACTTGTTCATTGATAATTATTTAAAAAAAAAAATAGAGAATAAGAAAGAAAGAAAGAAAGAAAGAAATAAAACTTACTTCCCAGCTTCCATAATTAAAAAGACGAGAATCCCACATCCAATGATAGCCTCGTGATCCAGAATGAAAGTAATGGCCATCAGTGCCATCAAACATGTTTAGTCCATCCAACACATTCTTTGATGCATGGCTGCATTTGTAATCAGATACAGAACGATAAAGGATAATGGTTTTTTTTAATGAAAAATAGATGAATAAAGAAAAAGAACTTGAAACAAAGAACCAGATAATGGATTTAAATTTATAGCCAAAGATCTCAAAACTGTGGTCGGACCAAACAGTGTAATGAAGATTTTACATTGTATCATATGACCCATTGGAGATCTTTTTTTCCTTCTTGAATACAACTTGCGGGAGTTATAGTTGATGAAAATGATTTTCCCCAGTTTTTTATATGTCATCATTTTAGAAGAAAAGTAGCCAGGAACTACCTAATGCCTCCATATATGCCAGGTGATATAAAAAGACAATTTTTCAATCCTAAAAGATAAAGACTAGGTAACGAATACTAAAGGATAGAACAAAAGAAAAGAAAAGCAATTATCCCACAAAGTAGTGTACTGAAAATAAAATAAAGGATAATGGTCCCTTTTCCCGTGTTTACCTATGAACAATATCCATGAGAACAAGCAGGCCCAGCTCATGAGCTCTATCTATCAAGGACTTAAGTTCTTCAGGGGTTCCACAGCGACTGCTAGGAGCAAAAAAGTTGGTAACATGGTACCTACATTAAAATACGCAAGTTAACAATTGAATCCAGGGAGATACCACACAAAGTGTTGGGAAATAGTTCTGAAAAAGCTGCACATCATTCATTAACAGAATTATACTAAAAACTACAGAAAAATTTAGAAAAATCAGCGTATAATAAACATGAACTTACCCAAAGCTAGCATAGTAGGAATGCTCTTGTATAGCCATGATCTGGACAGCGTTGTATCCGAGCCTCTTAATGCGAGGAAGAACATCATCTCGAAAATTTGCATATGTATTTATAATAGGTTCCTTCAATTCAATGTTAGCATATCAAGACATGAATGAAGAATATTTATACAGTGGCAAAACATAAGGTTCAAGCTGGAAGCTTTTGTTCGTAGTAGAAGAGGAAAGGGAAGGGGATAGGGTTTTGGGTTTAGAGAGAGGAAAAAGGTGAAAAGTCAATTGGATACAAATTTTTTCTATAGAATTAGATAAAACTTTCTTCTATAGCATTGGCTTTCCTTGTGTAATGCTCTTTCAACCAAGATATGTGCTGGTTTCTGGATTTTAAATCTTGTGGTCTTCAAAGGATTTTCATTGTCTTTTGGTGGTGATGTTTGTACAGTTTAAGATGATGGTTTCTATGTTCATAAAGTTTCAGCAGTCTTGAGTTTTGTTGTTAGCAAAACGTAACCAGAAGGTTCTTTCTGGAAAAGTGAAGTTGCTGCCGGAAAGATCGAGTCTTTGCTTTTGCCTTTTGTTTAAAGTTGGTAGCTGGTTTAAGTTTTGTAAGACCGAGTATTTTAAGCAGGGAAGGCATCAGTTCCAATTTTATAAGGAAAACCAAAATTCCAAAGAAGATCAAGACTTTTTCTTGGTTGGTTACTTTAGGGAGATTATACATCGTCGACTTTGTCCAAAGATCTCCAGCCACAACTTGTAGGTCTATTTGGTCAAGCACTTTAAAGTGTTTTTTACACTTTTATGTTACTCCCTCCCAAACATAATTTTGGGAGTGCTTTTAGCATTGAAAATAACACAAAAGAAAAGAAGAATAAGCATTTAAACAGAACGCAGAAATTAACCATCGCAGAGAACAGAAGATGCTTACCGTACTACTCATACCAACATGGCTCTCATAAATTCTAAGTGATTTCGGCTTTTTTGGCTGAGGATGTTGAAATACGTACTTTTCCTTCAATGACAAGAGGCATACAGAAAGTATAGTTTAGTAACACAAAACACTTTGCATCTTCGATATAGAAAGTCATACAATAATAACTAGCTAATAAGCAAGCAATTATCACCAAATAACAATGCAGTAGATAAGGATTTTCTCACCCATGATCTCACTAAACAACAGGGGGAAATTTTAAGATACTAAATTCAATGTCATTAAACTCTTTTTTTTCTCTTTGATAGAAAATATCACTGAACTTTGATTTTTGAAACGCCCTCATGGATTCAAAGTAGGGTAAAATCTAATGTCAATAATATCTTTTCCCCACTATTTATCAATATTTGCAGATATGCAGTTCCAAAAGGTTTTCCATATTGTCTGAATGGTTATAAGACATAAGGTAAACTTTTCTGCCATACCTCTTCTGGTGGATCATAGTATATGCCATTATACGGTATTTCACCAGGAGCCTGTATGGAAAACTTGATCCAAGCAGGAATTGAGTCTTTAATGCCAGAAGGAGTATCCATTCGAATCTACAAGTGACAAAGATCCAATTCATGATGCATTAGAACAAGGTTGTTGATTTTGTGCGTTGCAACATCAGAAAAAGCTTGGTCACTGGCCATCAACCAAAAATGATTATCCGTTTCCTCCATTAAATAAAATATTTGTAACTGAAAGGCGCATAATAGTCTTGTATTCAACTAACTGAAACGGTAAAACTAATCTAATTTAATCAAATCACTTAAACTTTAGGTCTCAGATATTACAAGTCAAACATAAACATGATTTCCTGATTTGCTATTTACAAGAATGCCCTAACTTTATTGTTGAAAATAAGAAGTTAACCCTACATGAAGAAAATTTTAGCTTTATTTGTGATCAGCATTGACTCTTTGCCTTTTTTCTTTTACGTAAAAACTGATTTGGAATATACTTGATTTAGATAGGTTCCTTAAACTGTTTTGTGCATGTATGTACGTACCTATGTGCACTCATTCTGGAGATAGTGAAAATTGTCATCTTTGGGTGAAAGTCCCCAAACCCATAGACGAGCATTGCTTAAATTGTTGTAAACCATTTATTACATATGTTTATTATCAAAGATTCAAAATAACCTCTTACACTTATTTTTCAAGTATTTTTCTCGGTCCTTTTATGTCTTCGTAGAAACAAGACTGAATCTATCAAGTGTTGTACATTGGCAACCTATGCTTCAGATGAATGTTTCAACCTTGGGATTAGTTTGTTCTAGGTCATTTCCCCTTAATGGTGGTAAATGTTATGGAATATCCGTATTTGGTAATTGTTATAAATTCTACTTACTTGTAGGCTTCATATTGGCCAATCAAAAAAGCGATCCAGCAATTTTCTTTCAGTTATTTTAATTTCACATCCATATTTTCAAATAAAAGTCTTCTAGAGGTTTATATCACAATTATTTTTCTTGCATAATTCATACAACATCTTGAGAATAAGTACCTTCACTCGAGAACCATGGGGAATGGCTGGTGAACCATCTGCATTATTAGGCAAAAAAATTTCCCAGACACCAAACTCATTCTGCACATACAAAAAACATAATTTTAAATAGCATTCTACATCCAGAAAGAAAGTACTAAAATGCACAATAAGTATCAAGTTCAGAGAGAGAGAGAGAGAGAGCAAATAAATTTATTAGGATAAACAATGAGGAGTTGGAATCTGCAACAAATATTGCATACCCGGGTCATAATATCTGCATTGGGATTCCAATTGTTGAAGTCTCCAATCAACGCAGCTGACTAAAAGAGTAAAACAAATTATTTTCCTTGATGCAGTTAAAAAAATCTGTCAATGAGAGTTAAAACTGAATTCTCCATTAAATTGGACCTAGGATAGGTTGTTAATAATGTTGTCAGATAACCTTTGGAAGATTCACAGTAAATGCTGTGCCCTTTTTTTCCATCAGTTTGTTGCAAGAGACTGATGAAAAAATGCTGTACTCTTTTTTTCCCAACCGTGAAGTGTGAAACCACTCCCTTTCCAGCAAAATTCAACTGGAAGATAGAGATGGTCGAGGTAGCATCGTTTAAATCTTTTGTAACAAGCACTGTAGTAACTAGCAATGTTCTTATGGAGACAAAAGGTCAAACTAATAGAGTGGAAGTCATTTACAGTCTTGGCATCAGATTTTCTTTGGGAATGAGAAAAATGTAGGTTTCACTTAAGAAATAGTTATACCTTTCAAGAAAAAATCTTACAGTGCCCTCAGAATTTTAGTATATTACTCTTGCGAGTATTCCAACATTATTTAAAGAACTCCACCCTAACATAGCCTTGTTGAAACCCAAGCTTATAATAGCTTTTAAGATTTCCTCCTTTTGAAGATTAGTCTCAAGAACTAGATCTTTGGCTTTTGACAATAAGCCTCCAGAACAGTAGAAATCTGATCCCTTCTTTTCAGAGTAAAGTTTCTTTTCAAAAAAAGCAATTCATCTTCAATATCTTG
The DNA here is from genome assembly GCF_001995035.1 of Momordica charantia. The sequence continues at coordinate 710,916 of NW_019104520.1, read as the reverse complement.
GTCATTAATTGGAAGTCTTTAATGCTTTGAAGTATTTTATCAACTTATTTCAGTCAATGCAACAATTTATTTATAGATACTATCATATAAAGTAATCTATATTTGTTTTTCTTTACCACGAAACACAAAAAGACAAAAAACAAAAGGAAAAAAGAAAAAAACAGCTCTTCACTGTAATTTAGATACCATTGCATAATTACTACCTTAGCTATTGTTCAGTCAGTATAAAATGTAGTTCAAAGATTTTGCATAAAGTTTCCAATATAATGTTGGATTTGTGGTCTCTGAATAGTTCCTAGGTCTATGCCAAAGCAATTAACTGAACAAGAATAAATGAAAAATTCTAACCAACATTAAGGTGAGGAAAAACTGACCTTGGCTCCTGGTGCCCATTCCCTGTACGTGATACCTGTGGCACTGAAAAAACAAATTGAGAACAAATTTAGAAACCCTACAAGAAGTTGATCATGCACAGTTTAAATGATAACAATGAATAGGAAAAAGAAGGTGGTAGGCCTCCTATTATTAACACAAATATAACGGAAATAGAGTGAGGGGGCAACTAGTGGGTAAGAAGTGTGATGTTAGTGGGGGGTATTTTTTTTGTAGCTAACTAGTAGGTGGGAAATGGGTGCAAACCTAGTGGCTATTTAGAATAGCTGATGTAAGGGGGAGAAGTACTTTTCAGGTGATAAGCTAAGAAATGGGCAGGGGAAGTCTCTAAATTTCCAATAGGCTGGCACTCCTATGTACTCTTTTGAATCTGAAGTGAATTCTATCACAAGGTCTATATGGATGAAATTATTTTAAGATATCTTGAAGCAAGATAGATTTTGGAATGCATCAAAACACCGTTTTCGTTACTTATTAAACACAATATAAATGAAATTAATCAAAAGTAAATATGATGACATTATATTAGGAAACATGGGGTCTGAATATGATGATCGAGTAATAAGAAAAGCTTCACAAAAAATGACGAAAATAATCATATCTACTAGCCTTCAAATGACCATAGGTTTCTGGAATAAGTAGGTTCATGAAAACTATTTATTTGAGCTAAAAAATAACACTTCACAAGACTACAACAGTGACTTTCAGCATCGCCTTTGTCACTTTGGATTGGGAAAAACCTACCTAAGTAAATATACACATCTCGACTCACACTGCTGATTGAAAGAACCAAATATAGAAAATAGAAAATGGTACTCCCACATACTTTAACTGTTGGAAATATAATTTCATGTTTTCCTTATAAATAATTTTTCATATTTTCTGCATACTTTTGGTTTCCTTATTTCCCTGAGATCGCCGAAATATCTATCACCTCTTGCAATCCTTTATTTTCCTAATACAAATATATTCTCCATACAGCAGCAGAAAATGAATAGATAAAAGTTATTGTTCTAAAAGTTCTAATTTTATTACATATAACAATAGAGTCAATCATAAGCTGGTCAAAATCAGTGTTCACACGTGCAGCTGTGGGTGAGGGAGAGAGAGACGGAGAGATAGAAAGATGCAGGCGACATATAAAAACCAATAAAGTTACCTGCGTGTGAAACCAAACTTTTCATAGCCACGAGAGAACGCCTCTAAACCACCTTCATTCCGGTCAATAGCCTCCCTCATCCTTATGTACTGTCCATATCTAAATACATGTAGAAATGGTTAAACTTTGGATCCAACACTATGAAAACGAACAAGAGAAGGATTTTATGCAAGGATAATTATAAAAGGGATATGAAAGATCCCTCACATTCGACATCACTGGATTCTACAAGGAGCCATACAAAACTAGAAAAAAATTAAATTGTTTTTACTATTTCATATTTTATACGAAGTAGACACCTAATATATAACTTATAAGCAGTGCCAACCTACGTGGAAGAATGGGTGGTTAAACAAGAAAAGGAAACCTAATTCTAGGAATGAAGTCATGCATGTAAGGAGGGGGAATACCTCCTATAGAACCAAATATATTACAGATCATTTGTCTTAATTAAGCCCAGTATAGACATCAGATCTTCAAACTGGACTCTAGGAAGGATCAACACCCGGCATTAATAACCCAACACAACAGCACCAATGCGATAAGTTCTTTTCTAACACTTTTTATAAATAAAATAATTGATTAACTTGATGTGATCTGGAAGGAGGAGAGCTGGAGAAGCACGGAAAAGAAAAAGGGCAGAATAGAGAGAATATTATGTAATTGGAAAAGCTATTGAAGGTTCAGATGAAGAAGAGTTTAGTGTCAATTTGGCTCCATGTAGAAGTTGTTGAGGCATAGTCGAGAAGGTATTCGTTCATCCCCTTTCCTATAATAGAGGTTGGCTTCTCGCATCCTTTGCTATCATTTATAATGTCCGGTTAAAGAGAAGGATAATTTTCAGAGGTGTAGACTAGTCTTCCTTTGAGTATTCTCCACAATTTTTTTTTTTTTTTTAATTTTTCATTTCTGGAGCCGCTTCCGATAATTGCCTTATTTTTTATGCTGAGCTTCTGTGGTTTTAATTTTTATAGTGAGACCTCTCTTTTGTACTCTCATTTATCTTATGCGTCTTAACGTATGCTACCTTTGTAAGAGGGAGCAGGAGTACCATTTATCCATGCACTGCTGTGTCCCTTCTACATGAATTTCAGTCTTTTCCTAAGAATGCTTCCTGCAACCCTGAACAAATCCTGAGAGATCATTCTTTCAAATGAAAGGCAAAGACCTTAAGGAAAATGCTACTATGGGGACTATTTGGAGAATTTTCCTTGAAAGAGATGAGACTTTTCAAAGATGCTTCTAAAGAAAGTGAAGAAACTTGGTTCTTATGTACTTCAAAGTCTCTTTGCCAAGTTCCTTCAAGATTCTTTTCGTAATTATTTCTTTTTATTAATATTAGATGGATGGTGACAGAAACCAAAGAATGAAATTATATTGAAAGGATAAATATAAAGTACAATAACACTCCCCAAGTATCCGAGGTACTTAGAGGTTAGAACTTCCTTCTTGAGCTCACCCAGGCCTAGACCAACTAAACTATTGTCCACCTTTATCTCCTCCCTTTGCTTCCATCTGTAACCAACTCCTATTAACAAACTCCTTGGCTAATCACTAATAGTCCCTTAATATTCTAACTATTTCCAACTTCTACCCTAATGGTATTCCCATCAAATGAATTTTCAGAATCCCATTGGCTTCATTCAGTTTGATGCCTTATTGGTCAATGTACTTCTTTTAGGTGTAATGGAAGTGTTTTATGTCAGAAGAGTGTGGAATGAAGTTATAAGCTATAAAGAATGACAGAACAAACTCACCGGTAATCAATATGTTCTTTGTGACCTAACAAAAATGGATCTATTTCGTAGATTCTCTGTCCAGTGCCAGGTGGAGGAATGGACCTCACAATGGTTTCAGCCTTGTTACTTTGTGAAGGAATTGATATCTCCTCCAATGGTGCTTGATCACCATCAGCATTATCTACTACCAACGACTGAAGATCTTGATCTGTTTCTTCCTTCGTCTTCTCGTCAGCTTCTATTGTGTGACTATCTACATCATGAAGCACCTGAAACCAAGATACAAAAATATAAGAAGGAAATGATTGAGAAAATAACTGATGTGACAATGAATATAAACATGAGTATAAAGACAAAAGTATAGGCGTCAAGTAAATAGAACCAACCAAGCTACAACCATAAGATAAAAGCTATCCTTATGAACGTCCTTAGAAAGGAAAGCGCAAGTCCAGCCGGCTGCTTTCAGTATCTCTCCTTTTTCTTTTGGGAGAAGAAAGGCTAGAAATAGGTAATTGGAATTTGGATGGGCCTTGATAATAGATAAATTTACCAACAGGACTAATGCAGGGCATGGAACAAATAAAACAAAAGCCAAATGGCTGATTTTGTTGAATTGACTCTAAAATGTGTTGGGGGAATTAATATTCTAAGTATCAACCTTAGAGATTTTAAACATCTCACCTATAGTTAGAACTATATCATACAATTCAAAGAAGTTACCAGAAAAATTAATTATGTATGATCCTTAAGAATTCGAATTCAGTAAGACTTTTTATATAAGAAAAGTATTTTATTCACGTGAATGACATATACAAAAAACTTCACAGGTCTAAAAACAGCTTTCCAATTCAAAGGAATCGAAGAAGGAAAATAGTTACATAAAGCTTTGGAAGAAGAACTCCAAAGAGAAGGCCGAGAAGCTAAAAGAACCTTAAACTCATCTTGAAAGGTTCTTCTATTCCTCTCAAGCTAAAAGAACCTAAGAATAGCTTTAACCTCAGAACCAAATGACCAAAGCTTCCTAGTGAGATTGGTGAGACCACAAATGAGAGGATGCAACATTCCAAAGACTGATCTAGCGAAAGCTAAGTCAATAATGAACAATCCATTGAAAGAGCTTCCACCAAATAATTGAGAGAAAGACCACTACAAATATAAGCAGACAGCACTCACAGCAAGAATTACAAAGAGTATACGTATTTGGTTATAGGTGGCAATTAGACTATTTCTCTTGAACTTTATCATTATTGTTAAAACCCCCTTCGACGATAGTCCAAACAAATACTTTAATTTTCTCAGGATATCAGCAATTCAACTGCATAAAATTATTTTACTACTAATGGAAGACACCTGCGTGACTGCGTCCACAATCTCACTATCATTTAGAATGGAAGACCATCTAACAAAAGGTTTGTCTTCTATCTCGTAATTGGATTTCTACCATTGCAATGCAAAATAATAATATCCACCAGAATGAAAAATAGCCTTTTCCTGCTCATTCCACTCTCGTAAGCTTCTTTTATACCATCACATTTCCATGCAATATCCCCGTGGACCCCGTCCCTCCACAATGCACCTTCACCGGTCTAAAATCTAAAATTCAGCTTAAGTTAAACTTAAAGCTAACAATCTCAGTAAAACCAAGAGCAGAAATATCATATCACTAACCTGAGGATCCTCTGAGACTGTGCCAGAAATTCCGGACTGGCCAGCCAAAGGCGAAGGGCCATCGCTTTGGCTCCCAGGAATCAGGACCTTGTCAGATGCAGCAGTTGCAGTCGATAACACGGAATCAGAATCATAAGAAGACTTGGTTGCAACGATCTTCCCTGCAAACAAGAATCAATCCAACTCCATATAAAGAAGAACAAATCTCCAAAAACATTGTCATCAATTTCGCAAGTACGAGCTGAAGTTCATTAACCACTGATCTGTTTACAAGTCCACTTAAACAAACAACAGCATCAAATTTCCAACGCCAGTGATCCAACTCTAGACTTAAAATATACCTTTCCCCAAGAAAACGCACATAAACGACATTCTCCAGCAAAAAACAATAATCAAACAAGAAAATCAACTGGAGCTCCGGGAGCACACATCTTAGAACAGAGTAAAGGATTATGGAGAAGGAAAATGCAAAAGTGAAGTGAGTGAGTATACTAGCAGACGAGTCCTTCCTGGTGAAGAGAGACAGCGGCATCCTCCTGTCGCCATTGAAGGTGGAGTCGGAGCACTTGCAGAGCCATGGAACTGCCGGGAACCGAATCCCGGGGATCGTGTAAACCATTTTCCGACGAGAGAAAAAGGAGAACCGGCGAAATTGAATGAGAGGAAGGTGATGAAACAGCGTGAAGAGAATTCAGAGAGAAGAAAAAGAAAAAAAAAGGTTTGTGTGTATTTTGAGTATTGAATTCACTGACTCACAGAAATGGGGAGAGGCAAATGAACGGCGCGAAAGAGAGGGAGAGAGCGGAGGAGAGATGGGATGCCACGTGGATAGTCATGTTACGCGGGTCCCACTTATAGTTTCAAGTTTCAAGTTCCAAGTCCAACTCTCTTTTCGTGATTCTAAAAGCTTTTTTTGGGTTTAAATATTATTTTATTTATTTTATTCCCGAACCATCTATTTTAGTCTCTTTTTTATCTTTACAATTGCAATTTTAATTTTTATTATGTTGAATTTTAATTTATTTTAATCTATTGGTTTGTTTTCTTCAAGGTACATTTATAAGATTCAAGGTACATTAAAAATTCTTTAATAGAAAGTCATGGTTGCATTTTAAACAAATATATTAGGTATGGTGTCGTGTTGAAACTATAATTGAGAAAAATGAGATTAAAAATTAAATTAAATGACCAAAATTTTCGTTTTCTAAAACTATAGAACCAAAACTAATATTTTGAGAGTACATTGACCAAGAGGAACCAAAATTTAATGTACAATAACTAAAATAAATATTTTGAAAGTATATTGACCAAAATGTACCAGAACTAAAAGTACAAGTATGAAAATAGTATTTTAACTTTGTTTATTTTAGCATTGGTACGCTCCAAACGTCCACCTTAATCACTACATTTATATAAAATGAAGATTTTGATCTTCGTTTATAAATTTTTAACACATTTCCATTTAAATCAATACTATTATGATCCTTAAATTTTGAAGTGTCCGTTTTAATTTCTATATTTCCGGGGTGTTCTTTATTTGGTAAAATTTTGATATACTTTTGTACAAGATATAATTTTGTTATAAAATTATTACTGCATTTCAATAAATTTATTGAATGTACCGTTATACTAAAATGGCAATATAAATAAATAAAATAATACATGAACCATAAACCATTTTTTAAAGTATATAAAAGGAAACTAAATGTTGGAAAAATACATGAATTAAAATAAACAAAATTTAAAAATATAATTATCAAAATGATTTTTTTCAATTTAATAATTATAGAGTAAGAACCTCCCTGCATATTAAACTACCTCGTCCATTTAAGTTATGCTCCAATCACATCACAATAAAAAATGGAAAAAAAATAGATCAACCTAAATATTTAAATAAAAAGAGCCAGGAAATAAATAATAATAATAACTTGTTTTGATGAATTTTCTAGGACCGCTGAATGAGGGCCCACGTGCCACGTGGGTACGTCGTCGTTTTACGAAGATTAGGAACGAATGGCTGTGAATCTGAATCTGTGACCGTTCGTTTGTTACGTGTGTTCCTTCCTATCCTCTCTCTCTTACTTTTTTTCCCTTCTCTCTCTAACATGAGACGTGAAACCGTCCAAAATAGATATTATATTGAATCTAAATTAAAAAGTAAATTTAATTGGAAATAAAATTTTATATTAATTTAAATTGAGTTGAACTCCAAAGCAAATTATTATAAATATTGTTCGATTGCGTATGGAATAATCATCGCATATATTATAACGATCAGAATCTTATAAACTCAATCAATTAAAAAATTATGCCTCAAGATCTTTCTACTAGAGGAATAATTAATTTTAATTATAATTATTAGATTAAGAAATAATGACGGATTGAGATGGAAGAGAAAAGTTTGCAATATTTATTTTTTATTTTTTTTGTTAGTACCACATTTATTTTTTGAGTCTAAAGATTCGAACCTCCCACCTTTTAATTGATGATATGAAATAATTAAAAGAATTAATGTAATTTCTAACTAGATGAATAATTATTAGATGGGTTATTTATTTTCTTATTGGTAAAATGGAGGAGAGTAAAAAAAGTAAATCGTAAAAAAAATATATTTATAGTTTGTTTTGAAAATAACGTAATTTTTAGGGATGGTTGCAAATATGTCAAAAATATTTAGTAAAATTAGTAAAATAGCAACCATATTTAGTTTTTTCAAATATAGCTCTAAAAAAATAAGGTCCAATTTTAAAATGACAACTTTACACAAATGATATACATATATACATATGTAATATATCTATAATGTATTTGACTACTGATATATATGTATGCATGTGTAATATTTATATGATATATATTTAATATACTATGTGAAATTTTTTGCTATATTTGAACATTAAAAAATAGGTGACATATTTGAAAATACACAAAATATTTTTGCTATATACCCTAATTTCTCTAATTTTTATTTATTTATTTTTTGACAGCATCACTTTTCATTTTACACCAATGTAATTTGCAACAAAAATTATAAAAAAATATTTATGTGGTCTTACTTGATATGTCAAAATCAATAAAAAAGTAATATCACCCAATATTTTTTGCAAAAAAAAAAAAGGAAAGAAAAGAAAAAAAGCCCCACCCGACTTACCTTGATTGGAAAAAAGACAAAAAGTGTGGATGAAAATATTAAAGTCGTTATATTATTTATTATATTTCTATTAGTGGATCATGTCATAAAAAGTGCACGTTTTTTAGTTCAATGAAATATAGAAGTGAAAAAAAAAATGTAAGACTACACATTTTTATAGATAAAAAATTTGAATATTCATAGCTTATTTATGATGTTATATAAATAGAGTTAAATTGAAAAGAATTCAGATTTGTCCGCATGCCCAATTAATTGAGTTTTTTTATTGTCAAAATCGAGCATAGCTCAGCGATAATTGACATATACTTCTCATTTTAATATAATAGCATATGTTATACTTATGAACTCATTCCTCAAAGTAAATACTTTGACTTTGTTCATTTGTCCGATAAAAGCACGAAAAATCAAATTAAATATTTCATCTACAACAATTTCAATATTTAGCAAAACTTCTAGAACAGAAAGGAAAAAAAAAGATGCATTAACAAAAAAATAAAATAAAAATCTCGTTTTGGTCCCTAAATTATCGCTATTGTTCTATATTAGTCCTTGAACTTTAAATAAATATTTAGTTGAGTCTCTCAACTTAAAAGAAAAAAAGAAAAAAAAATAACAATCACTTACCAAATTAGGATAAATGACTTGTATCAAAGGTTGATCATTTATCTTCACAGTTGCAGAACTCAACAAATAAAATAAAATAATCACTTTGGTCCACAAAATTAATTGAGGTCAGCAGTAGCAAGAACAGTAATAACTAAAACATATATTTTGAAAGTTTAACGAAAATATATGGATTAAAATAAAAGAAAAATAAAAAAAAAGAATAGGGAGTATCATACTTTCGTTGATGATTGTCTTTTCAAGAAAAAAAAATGATGATTGAAAAAGAAACCAAAAAAGAAATTTGAATGAGTTGTCTGTCTCGAGGGGGTCACGTGGCCGAGTGGGTGTTATTTGTTGAATGGCAAGTTTAAAGGGAGGACTATGATGTTGGTGTCGTTTAAGGAAAATTAAGGACAACGAAAGAATATGCTGTTTCCACCAATGAATCCAAATGGCACTTTCCATTTTCGAGATCAAATTTGGAGGGCCACTCTTTTTCTTGCTAAAAATAAAAAAAATAAAAAAAAAAGAATGGGAAATTGGTATCTTGAATTGGAATTTCCAGCAAGTATATTCTCCAATTTCAAAATATCTCGGAGCTTTAGTTGACATTTCACGTTCATCAAATTGTCACAGGGTCTACTTTAGTTCTTGTACTTTCAGGCACTTTCAATATTTTCGTGTTTACACTTTCAATTTTGATATATTTTTTATTTGTGTACTTTCAATTAGTCAATGTTAGTAATGGTGTGTTTGAAAGTGATGAAAGAATGAATGACTTTGAAAAAAAGAAATTTAAATATAATTGATTTTTGAAAATCACCATTAAAGTGATACCTTCAAAATCAATTTAGAGTGATTTTAAATTTTCGTAAAATTATTTTTTTTTAATTTTCAAAATATAATTAATTGAAAGGAAAATGATTTTGACAATAACAGAAGTGACGTTGACACCAAGTTAATTGAATGTATCGAGATTGTGATGAAACAATGAGATAAAAAAAAGATGGATCAAAATGACACATTTATAAAAGTGTTCCGAAATAGGATTTAAATACATATTAGTTACATATTTAGAGAGCAAAATTATTCTTATGGCATGACTTCTATTTTTATCAAATTGCAACATAAACTAAAATCACTATGCTCTTTTTTTTTTGAGTTCTACTAAATCGTACAAAATTAAACTAAAAATATAAAGTTAGGAAGATAGGCAATAACTCAATTGAGTTATCTCTTGTTTTTTGGAAAATTAAGATTAATTAAAAGTAAGCTCATGAACTTTAATGATTGTGTTTATTTAGTGAACTTTTCAATTTCGATTCATACGACCATACGATTCAATGGAATTGAAGTATAAAANAAAGACCATATCAATAATATTTTAAGCATATAGCACTATAGAAAAAGAAAAAGTGAAGTGTCATTAAAAATACTCTAGATGAATACATTATGTAATATAAGCTCCCAGAGTATGTAATATAAGCTTCATATATATGTGTGTGTTGTAATATAACATGTAAAATGATTATAGATTTAACATTTTAGAAATCATTGTCCTCAACTTTTTCCCTTAATCATCGTATCTATCGAGCATCAAATTCTTTAGATTCAACGTCGACTATACTACAACATCAGAATTTAGATCAATCTGTAAAAGATTCAATGTCAACTACGCTACAACATTAGAATTAAGGTCAATCTGTAAAAGATTCAACGTCAATTAAGCTACAACATCATAATTCAGGTAAATCTGTAAAAGATTCAACGTCAACTATGCTACAACATCAGAATTCAGGTCAATCTGTAAAAGATTCAACGTCGATTATGCTGCAATATCATAATTCAGGTCAATCTGTAAACTAAAGAAGTTAAGGTGGCAAATGACAATATTATGATACCAAAAATAAAAAAGCATACCCCTGATACTATATTTATACAACGTATCATACCTTTATCTCTTTCTAAAAGGAAACTATAAGAAAATAAGTAAATAAGTACAAATAGGAAGCTCTTGAGATTCATTTCCACTGCCAGCCTGAGTATTATATCCTCATCTTCGACCAAAATATCAGAAGTTTAAATCTCCAGCCCCACATGTCGAAAAAGAAAAATTTATCCCCACTGTTCTGTGTTTGTTTTTTCCTTGAAATATCATAGTATTGGGACCCACACCCTAATTATGCTTACTATGACTCACCTACTAATACAGGGAGGCTTCGCTTCGCCCACCCGAATGCGAGCTTGGAGAGACAACAAGAAGTTTTTTATTAAGTTCCAACCGGGGAGATTGAACTTGGACTTCTGAGGGTATTGCCCTTTGGGGTGAGTTTCAACCTCTTTGTTATACTAAATAGTAAATACCACATTTAATATATACACAGGCTATGTTTGGAATGAGGAAATGTGTAGAAAAAATAAACAAAATGAAAGAAATCTATGATATCCGGACTTCTCCAAAGAACTGGAATCTCACTCGAGAAGAAAGACTGATTATGGCTAAAATCTGTGTATGAGATGTCTGATCAATAGAACTTTGCTATGTGATCAAATACCATATTAGAAGAGGCAAAGCAGCCATAGCAAGAATTGGAGTCAAAAAATACTTATTAAAGAACAGTACGAGGTGAGCTTATGATACAAAATAACGCATCATGAAGTGATTAGACAAGACAAAAAGAGACATGATGCAACTCAATTATCATTTTCGTATACTAATAAAAGGTGTTTCTAACCTCGATTGTATGCTTAACTATCAGGACAGTCGATCGGCAGAAAAAATTACTACTGCATCATGTTATCAGTATCACGAACAATTTTCATCGATGGAAGCACGATTGCAGCAACAGGATTATCCTCCAGTCCGCCGCCTTCATCAATGATGAGTCTTAAGCCATCTATATGGAGCTTTCCATGGTGTCCACTTACAATAATTGTTGGCTTCTCAGATAGTTCCTGCAAGATACAACCCAGATGCCTCGACTTCAGCAAGTTTTTACAATGGAAGGATGAAGATAATGTTAACTAAACCGAGTTAGGAATTCGATTTCGTTTTCAATAAAAGGACAACACAATCGATATTGTTCACGACTTTAGAGTCATCACCTCTGGGATGTCCCAAACATTTTTCCTCCCACTTAAACACTCTATCTTGGGCACTTTGGTGTCTTTGGCTTTCAAAAGCTTCAGTTGCTCTTGAACATCTTTCCCTTTCTCCAAGCCAGCATGGACGCCAATCAATTTACAGTGTTTGATTCCATCCTTCGTCTCCACACAGACATCATCCTAGAATCAATTACAAAGATCATCCAACGTATATTGGAGACGAACTATAATTTTTCTGCCCATTCATGAAATCATATATTTTGAAATGTTGTTTGCTTGAGAGAGAGGGAGACTTACCTCTTCATGTACCCAAACCATATTGGAAAGGAATTTCTTGTGTTCATCAGGCACTGCCTTGACCAAATCTGAGAAACAGTGGTTACATTATTTGTTAGATTCTCAACTTAAGAGACAAAAATATAACAAAAACAGGCAGCATCTAGCATGTTGATCAAACATTATTTCCTATTCGAACAATTCAAGACGACTCCAACCAAATACAAGTTTTATCTAGTTATAAATTAGTCAAAAATATGTAAGAATCTCCCCAATGAAACACAAAAGTCTATTTAATTAGTTAGTTGGTATATGCAGAAGAGGGTAGTGAAGATGCGCACCTATTCCTTCATAGCCCTTTATCCACTTCTCTTTTGGGGGGAAGTTTGTTCTACTATTTTGATTTTTATGGAGCTCTTCCTAGCTTCATTAATGGCACTCTCAACCTTTTCATTCAAGGGTCATGAAAGTCAAAGTTCCTTTGATGCAATGCCATTTGTTCCACGCTGAACTTATTAAGACGGAATGCAAAAGAGATTTTTTAAGATATCAATAAATCTCCAGAAGAAGTCTAGGAAAGCATAGTTTTTTCTGGCCTCCACTTGGTTCTTTCTCACAATATTATTTTTGTAGTTGTCGTAATTATAGCCAAATTTGAAACCCGTTTTGTAATCCCTTGGCTTGAGATTCTCCTTTTGTACATTTTAGTTTATCAATGAAACAGCCTTGTTTCCTACAAAAGGAAAGTTGCTATATGACTTATATGAGATACTTCAAGAGGAAATTGTTAAAATGCCAACTAATATAGGTAAAGGCAGTGGCAATGAAGCGAGATAGGAAATTTTGTGGGTTTGTTAGTTTGAGCTTGCTGAAGGGGGAGGTATCCAGTTCTTGAATTACATAAGATTATATTGTATCAATCTTAATGAAACTTCCTTGTTCTTTACAATTTAAAATTCCTTGCTATCAGCTCCTATAAAATTGGTATCAGGGCATCCAATTCTTGTGCATAGATCTAGACAAAGAAAAGGCTCATAGGAGATAAAATGAAATCTAAAGGGTGAAGTACCGCTAATGACTAGAGAAAGCCGATACAAATGAACAACAGACGGTCACACATATAATAATCTAGCACAAGCAAAAAAATATTTGCAAATATGGCACAATTTTCGAAAAGTGTCATCAAATTAGCAGTCATTATCCAAAATTTTCTCCATCGATACTGAAAAGGGAAAAGATGATACAAACAAGAGATTTGAAAATACAACGAATTCAAGGCGACATCCCAGCAATAAGTTAGAAACAATACCAGCAGATCCATGAGGAACACCATATGATTCAAACGTCGGTCCAGCATCGTAGATGGAACCCTTATAATCAGTACCTTTCGCCAGATTGGTCTTTGCCTTAATTTTCCCAGCCCATCTCCTCCCTTGCAAATGCATATTCTCATACCCCTCTCCCCTGAACCACCCTTCCCGGTCTTCATTCTCCTCGTACTGCTTCCACGTATCCGAAAACGCCGATCCATCGGCCGGAGGAGGCAAAACTCCGAGGAAAGCGGCGAAGGCGAAGTCGTGATTGCCGGAGAGGAAAACGTGCTTCTGGTTCGGGTATCTGGAGGGTAAATTGAGCAAGAAATCGATTACTTCTCGGGTATTCGATCCCCTGTCGCAGTAGTCGCCCAAGAAGATGATTAGGGCGGAGTCGAAATCCGATGGGTCGAATTGGGACACGAGGTTCGACCATAAGTTTTGGAGCTTAGATAAGAATCCATGGACGTCGCCAATGCAGCAGACGACTCTGGGTTTGGCCGGATTTTGGTCGGAATACGACATTGGATGGAGGACCGGCGAGGTGAATTGCGTAGAGCTAAGGCAGTTGGATTGATCCCATGTGATGATATGGCGTATATTATTTGGTTCTTTATTTTTTTAGGGAAAAAAAAAAGGATTTATGGATTTTTTTAGTCAAAATTAAGGAAAATCATATTGAAAATGGAAATTTTCAAAAAGAAAAGTGAAATATTAAAGTCGGGAAAATGTTCTTATAGTTCAATTAGACTCGATTCAAGTGATAGACCTCATTAACAAATACGGTTAATGAAGTTAATACCTAGAAGTTCAATCAACTCGAGTATGAAGTTGCAAAAACAGCTTCAAATGATGTTGTTTCTAGAGACTCTTATAGCATTCATAACTTAATGAATAGAAATGAAAAAAAGTGATTTGTTTATATTTTTCTTTGAAGTGATCTACTTTCGAAGTGGAGAGTTTATTTTCTTATATATGTTAGGGACAATAGACCTTCCACATTTTTCAATGGTATGATTTTATCTTATTTTATATAGAGGGTTGGATTTTACTTGTATGTCCATAATCCCCTTTTTATCCCACCAATGTGAATTTTAGTCACATTTTCAACCTTTTATTGGCTAAACAATTGATTTCTATGTTACAAGAATAGCTAATGAGTAACAAACATTACACAACTGCTGAAGGTAAGATGCCTATCTCCTCTGGAAGTTAAAGAATTTGATTCCACAGGCGAACACAAAGAAGAAGATCAAAGCCCAGACGACGTGTGCTGCGACAACGATCGGGATGAAGTCGTGATCGTACCCGAACCGTTCCTTAAGAAACATCTTTAATCCTACATTTCCTGATCCTGGTATCTCAATGTCAACATCTTTGTCCCCAATTTGAGAAGTGACAATGCCATATATTGTCCAAGCCATAGGAGAAGCCCAATAATACCATCTCCACCAGATGGGAATTAGCTGCAAAAAGTGTTTGGTTTAAGTTTAACTGAGAGTTCAAAATGCTACAAGTTCTAAATAAGGATATACCGAGAAAGATGATAATTCTAATGAGGCCACTATGAAATATTTACTCATGAGTGGAGCTGAATTCAGATTTCACATACCGGTCGAGGAATAAGAAAACCCGCGAACAAGTTCCAGAGGCTAATGAAGAATAATACAACGATGGCTGCAATATGATGGTCTGGAGTCAGTGCTACGACCATCATCCCATACAATGTGAAGTATATGAAGCACATTAGAAACAAGTAGTAGAACAGCAGAAACTTTCCCACTTTCCACTCAAATCCAATCATGCTATAAAGAAGGAGACAGTAAATTAAAGCTTGAACTGAAACATAGATTGTCTCAATTGTCGCCTGCAAGAAAAAAGGATTTAAGCTTTAGTTTGCTATTTTTTAATGTCTAATTAGAAAAGCTGGGAATGCGACCAAAGCCCTATATTGGCTAAATAAAGAAAAGATCGTGAGTACATAGATAAGGACAATTATCTCCATTGCTATGAAGTTTTTTGGATGAAACCAAAAGCAAAGCTGTGAGGGTTATACTCAAAGTAGACAATATCATATATTTGTGGAGATGGTTAGAGGTACGAGGATACCGTTGTCCTCAACAAGTGGTATTAGAGTCATGCACCATATTTAACCATGTCGATAAAATCCTCGGGTATCGAACAAAGAAATGGTGAACCTTGGAAGATGGTAGTCATGGTATAACTCATGGTTGAACTCTATCAGATAGGCGATGTGCTCCAGGGAAGAGGAGTTGACATGGATAAGAATTGGATGAATGAATCATTATTTGAGGGGAGGTTTGGTGGTACTTTGTTCGACGGGAAGATTGTTGGGAATGCGACCAAAGTCCCATATTGGTAAATAAGGGGAAGATCATAGATATATAGATGAGAACAATTATTTCCATCGGTATGAGGCTTTTTTGGTGAAACCAAAGCTACAAGAGTACCATTGTCCTCAATAGCTTGTATAAATCAAAGGCTTAAAGTTGTCATTAGAACTTTATAAACCTTTGGTTTAAGAGTACATTAAAATAATTAAATTCATCCTTGGCAATTAGTTTAAACTTTTGAGTTTGGTAACATTGGGGGTGATGATGGGAAAGAGATGAATCGGTTTTGTTACCTGAGCAAATGCATAAGGCAATGTAGAATACATCCCTGCAACTCTTTCTCGACAGAAAACTGCTGTTTCAACACCAACCACTGCTTGCACCGATGAAGCATTGAAAGTTCCAAGGAAGAGGACAGCAGCATATATGGCTCCCATAATATTCAACACATCTTGTTCCTTGGCTCTGTTTAAAAGAACAAAAGCAAAACATCAAAATGTAGTATGTAAAGAAACATAGGCACAAACAATTAAAATGGCCAGCAAAACTTACAATTTTTGTCCCTTGTTCCAGAAAATTAGACCAAAGAAGGTACCGATAACTATGGTAATGAAAAATCGTATGATGTTGTATTGAACGTGTTGCCAGGAAGAACGATGTTGTTTCCAAAAACAAGCTTTACACTGAAAAATCATTGATTGCGAGTATTCAGTTGGGAACTGTAGGTCCTTGGAGCCTTTACCTGGAGTACTAAGTTCCACTATAAGTTCTTGGTTTCTCCTGTGAAAGAAATTTTACAGAGTTGAGAAAAAAGGATAG
Organism: Momordica charantia; assembly: GCF_001995035.1. The sequence goes on along the minus strand of NW_019104520.1, from coordinate 694,333 downwards.
AAATTCAAGTTAAGGCCTAAACTAAAACCAGAGCCAACATACTGATAAAGTGAAGATTTAGAAAAAATATCGGCAAAATTGATATCCAGTTGTGCTTCCAATGGAGGAGCAGTAACCTCAAGCATCCATGTAGCAGGATTTTGGCCATCTTCAATCTTTGGAATCCCTGGAATAGCCTATGATTTGCAATCATCGACAAATAGCCTTCAAATTGAACATTTGGGTAAATAGATAGAGAGCACATAACACAAAAAAATAATATACTCACTTCAAGATACTCGATAAGTTTACAAGATCGCTGACCAAGAGGTCCAGCATAAATCATTTGTCCACCACGTTCCATGAGGAGTAACTACATCAAGCAATATAGAAGTAAAAGCAGGACTTCTAAATTTAAATTTTTTCACAAGAAACAAACACTATCATGTAGAGCCTGTAATAATACCTCATCAAAAGCTTCAAAAATGTCTATGCTTGGCTGGTGAATTGTGCATACAACAGTTCTTCCAGTATCAACCATATTTCTCATGGTACGCATAACAATGGCAGCAGATCTAGCATCAAGACCAGAAGTTGGTTCATCCATGAAGATGATAGACGGATTAGCAACCAACTCCACTGCTATATTTAACCTCTTTCTTTGTTCTGTTGAAAGACCATCTACTCTAGGAAGCCCCACTATAGCATCTCTTATTGTATCGAGTTCTATTAATTCCATAACTTCTTCTACAAACATCTATAACAATGAAGAATAGTCATTCAATAAAAATTCAACCACATCTTTTGTATCAATTGGAAGCTTGAAGCTAAATAGAAGTTTCTAGTTTTGATGCTTCACAAAAAGACTTGGAAAATATACCTTTCTTGTTTTGATATCCACATTGGAGGGAAGGCGAAGCCAAGCAGAAAACAAAAGAGACTCGTAGACAGTGACATAAGGCGAATGAATGTCATTTTGTTCACAATAACCACTTACTCGAGCGAAAGTCGATTGCTTCTTTGGATAACCAGAGATGTATATACTTCCTTCAATATAACCACTTGTCTTTCTCCCGGCTAAAACATCCATAAGAGTAGTTTTCCCAGCACCACTAACACCAACAAGTGCTGTTAATATACCTGGTTTAAAAGCTCCACTAACATCTCGTAGAAGTTGAAGACGATCTTCCTCAACCCCATGCATCTTAATTTCCTAATTTGGAAGATATTGATGTTTGGGGATCAAGTAGTTTCGGAATATTTATAACAACATCATTGCAAAATTTTACAAACTTCAGTTAACTTACAGTAGGCATATTAACATAATAGTTGACGTGGTTGAATGTAAGTGAAAGGGGCTGGAAAGGCAAAACCATTCCTCTCTTTTGCATAGGGTCTGAATCAGCTACTATTTCTGAAGATTCGGTGACTCCACCATCGATGCCTATGATTGTTACAAAAAATATTAAACCTCTACCTAAACAAAATATTACTACAAGTGCACAAGAAATTTGATTTGCAAGTTCTTCCTTTGAAAGTTGAACCTGCTAATTTATGTTGTGCAATGGACCTATTGTTTTTTATTTTCTTCTCGTCTTCATCCATGATAATTACAGTCCTTGAATCAGTCAATGCTGAAAATAGATTCAAAGTATTAGTACAACAATAGTAATTATTCAAATTGGTAAATAAAATTGAACTCTCGAATATATCAAGGAGTGAGATTGTTTACAATTCAGGTAAGTTAGAGCTATTGTAAATAGAACGTTGAAGAGAAGATTAAAGCCGAAAAGTGCTGCAATGCAGATCCAGTACCAATATTCTTCCTTAAAGAAGCCCCTACTAGAAATGAGCACTTTTCCGATTGTAGGTTCATTAATTCTAGGGTCTGTAATTTTCTGCATTAGGCAAATATGTTTCGACTTAGTATGAAAGAAAAGAAGGTACGACTAAAATCAATATCTTTTTTCAATTCAAAATCCACAAACATTAATTCAACTAAGATTTTACCTTGCTCCATCTTTTGTCTAGAAATTCATTAATGACAATGGCATTCTGTCCATACGTCATGGGAGAACCATAAAAGCCCCAGATCATCCATGACTCAATGTTATCTATGCATATAAAAGGAAGATCAAAATTCCGAAACAAAACATTTTCATCAACTAAGTTAGTAGGTGTGAAGTTACAAATTAGCCACAATGAGAGAATAAAAATCACTTACCTTTGTCAATAATGAAACCTCCAAGCAAAAAAATTAACGATAGAGAAAAGGTACCCAAAGTAGTTGCAATAACTAGTGTTCTTCCAATTGCAGCTAGAAGTCGAAATAGGGATAGACCAGTTTGATGTGTGGCAAAGAGCGCCAAAAACTGCTTAAAGAATCTGGAGAATCAATAACCAATTGAGTAAGTAAAGTTTACTTTTATGACAAATAAAAATTAGGAAGACAAAATATATACCTACTGGGAGGAGGAGCAAACCCAATTGTGTAATAAGTAAGAATAACCCATATCCAAGATTCTGCTAGAGAGAGAGGAATTCTGAGGAGCCAAATGGGTAAACTGAATGCCCAAGTCGGATAGAACAAGAAATCCCTTTGCTTGAAGAAGACTGGAAGCCTGAATAGAGTGAGACCCATTTCTGCCATTCCATTAAACATGACATTCATGAGGCTGAAAAACAAAGCTCCAAAGAACTTGCTTCCATCAACCACATTGCCCACTTTCATTTCAGTCCTCAAAAATACAGTCATACCAATGATGGACATTATTGTAATCTGGACAGTCTTGAACACATAGACAAAAGCATTTCGCTTCATTAGCAACATCTCTCTTGAAAAACATGCCTTGAAGAGCTCCCAGTTAGACAAACCATATTTTTCTTTGACTAATGCAGCTGGGTGGGTTCTAGATTTATCATAAGGTACTGCAATATCAGAGGCAAGTTGTTGACCAATGGAAAAATAGTTGAATCCCTGTAAAAAATCAGGAACTGAAATTAATCTATACGGGTGGTTCTTTTTGTGCCAATATTGTTCTTGATCCTTTTTTGATGTCACTTCTTGTAAGAAACAGCAACTCCTTTCCTTTCTGGGCATTTGAAGCCCATAAATTCAAAGAATTCAAGGACTTTTTCTCTCGGACCTTGGTACACGATTTGGCCGTCTGAAAGTAGAATAATATCGTCAAAAAGATCATAAGTTTCAGGAGCTGGTTGTAGTAGACAAATGACCATTGTTAGGTCCATTATATGAACCATTTGCCTCATGAATTTGCAGATTTGAAACGTGGTGGAACTGTCCAATCCTGTTGATATCTCATCCATAAGCAATAGCTTTGCTGGGCCAACCAGCATCTCCCCTGCACATATTATGTCCCCTTTTTTGTTAAACTTTAAGCACAAAACTATGAGAAAAAAATAAAAAACCACATATTTTCAACCTGTAGTAACACGTCTTTTCTGGCCACCAGAGATTCCTCTTCTCATTTCATCACCAACCAAAGTATCACCACAAATTTCCAATCCAAGTATCTGTAAGAAATTTATTTTTCAATTCTCATGAAGTCGACTCAACAAATGGTCAAAGTATATCCATTCAAAGTCATAATTTTGGTCTTTGATCCTATATATTTTTTTAGTTCAACCCATGGGGATGAGAATTCAAACCTTTTGGTCGAGGATATATATCTTAACCAATCGAACTATGCTCAAGTTGGCAATCATTCATCATTTGTAACTTTTAGTCTCCATACTTTGACAATTTATTTCATTCTTATTTATTTTTTTAAAATTTTGGACCAATTGATTTAATCTTTGACCTTAATTATTCAGCTAACATAGCAATGAAAAGTTATTTTGACATGATATGAGAGCTATCATAATGTAAATATAAAACAAATCAACATGTCATGTTAACTTCTACGTGATATCATATCTACAAAAACCAAAATATAAAAAACGACCAAGGGGCTAGAATTGTAATAGAAAAACAAAGACTTGCTAAAACTTCTAACCTTCAGAATGTAATCTGTAACTAAACTTGTTTTTTGGCCAGAAATAGAGATGGCCTTCATGAAAGAATCAATCTCAAGGTCTGGCTTAATGTTTGCTTCTTTCTCTTTTCTGGTGAGCTCAGTCAAAAGTTGATATCCTGTACCAACTCCCAGACAACGACTAGAGAAGTCCAATGTCTCTCTCACTGTCATTTCCCCACAGAGAAGGTCATGTTGACTAATATAAACACAGGTTTTTTGAGGCACAAACTCGTGCATTTCATGTCCACAATATGTCACTTTCCCACTTTCCTATTGACATACATTACTCACATTGTCATTTTGTTGTAAGAATTTGGGAGGATTTGAACTTTTTCATTCTAAGTAAACAAGTTATGAAATAATCAAAGATCACCAATGCACTAAATTTAAATGACACACCCTCAAATTTTTATCAAGTTTCCCAGCAAGTGCCAACAGCAAGGTAGTTTTCCCAGAGCTTGGATGACCAAGAAGTAATGTCATCCTGAAAGAGATAACTTAATGACAAAATCCAGTGCAAACATTATAGATTAAAGGTTAAATTACATCTGTATTCCAAAAATTTCAATTTGGTGCTTATAATTTAACCATTTAAGAGTTACAATTTTATCTTACAATTTGAGCTTAGTTTAATTTTTGTCCCTATAGTTAGTAAGATTTTACAAATCACCCTTACCATTGTCATATTGACGCTTTTTTTATGTGGCAATGAGCTGAAGTTTTCTATTTGGCTAGTAGTGTTAGTTTAGGGCCGAGTAAAAAATATAAGAAAATAGGTAGATTTTTGGGCTGGATAAGACACAATTTAGACACTGACTTGTGAGATTCAATCAAATCATAGGGACTAAATTATAACTTCTAAATTATTGGACCAAATTGATACTAAACTCAAATCCTAGAGACTAAACTGAAATTTTTAAAACCATAAGAACCAAACAGAAACAATGTCCTAAATCTAATTGGAATTTCTCCGTCATGAAATTCACATTTATTTCATATTAAAAAAAAAAAAAAACTTCAACACCGTTCCAAAATTACTTCTTGCTTGCTTCTGCTTTCTTTCAATTAAAAAATACGTGGGATGGAGTTCGAACTTTCAACCTTTTGGTCGAAGAGATCTGTCTTAACCAATTTGAGCTATGCTTGGGCTTATGATACTTTTTGCTTGCTAAATGTCATTCAAAAGGGAAGGAAACTCTTTTAATCATTGCCATTAATTCTTTTAATTAATTTCTTTAACAAATATCTCAATCCGTTTGGAATCCAACACCTAACTACTAGGTGCATGTTGACATATATGCATTAGACAAATGAACAAAAAGTTATATCTCGTCAGATTTCTATTTAATAATTTCTATAAAATTAATTTCAACGATTAAAATAATTTTTAATAAAATTAATGAACTAAAGCAAAATGTTTAAGGCTAAAATATAATAAACATCAAAGTTAAAAAAACAAAATAGGATTTAAATGGACAATCAAACTTGAAATTTGGAAAACGTATATTTCATACATTGATCGAGCTTTCTTTCAGATCATTTGGAGAGAAAGAAACCAAATGATAAATTTCTTCCTTATGAGAGACATTTTGATGATGTAGTCTTCTTAGACTTGGTGTAAATGTTCTCCATTGTTTCGTCACTATAGCTACACTTCCCTATTAGCCAATTGGAAGTGTTTCATGTAATATCTTAAATAGGCTTTTGTAATTTCATACCATCAATGAAATTATTTCTTTCGCAAAAGAAAAAGAAAGGTATATCTATATATATATATATATAACTAAAGTAATGACTAGAGATTACATAATTAAACATCAACTTCGCCCTCCATCGTAATTATCAAATTTTGGTGTCGATAAAAATACAATCAAAGAATTAAAAGAAACCAGAGAAGTGAACTTTTCTTTTATTATATACTTTGAGGCACTTAATTAATATTATAAAATTAATTGGGAAGGATGGTTTAGAAAAACGGTTAAATTACAAATTCATTCCCTAAACGCTTAGGATTGTGTCAACTAGGTCTCTAAACTTTCAATTTTAGAAACAAAACTGAAAGTTTATATATCTATTAGATACAATTTTGAAAGTTTAAGGACCTACTAGATACAACAGTAAAAGTTCGATGACTAAAGTTGTAATTTAACTATTTCTTTTTTATGTATTTATTCTATTTATTCCATGCGACACATCATAGCCACATAATCTTTAAATAATACAGTCATCATGCCACATAAGCACTAAACTAATGGAGTTTGACAGAGTAATGGTAGGGACCTATTTAATACAAAATTGAAAATTTAAGGAACTATTTAACACTTTAAAGTTCAGAGACCTATTTGACACAGCCCTAAAAATTCAAGGAATTTATAATTTAACCTAGGAAAAATACATAACAAAATATAATATTTGTACCTTGAAGGTTTGATAATTCCATTAACATCTTTAAGTATCTGTATCTTTTTCTTCTTGGATGGAGTCAACCCAATCAACCCAAGCAAACTCTGTATTTCATTCAGAGGAAAAATAAAAGGAAAGGGAATTACATGTATGAAAATTTGGTAGTGTATGTTGGTAGATAATAAGTAAATAATCCTGTTTCTTTCTTTTGAGTTTAACAAATTGTGGGGCAAAGGATGGAACTACCAACTTTAAGAATGGTATTCACTCAATTCATATTGAGTTCAAAAAAGTAATTAACCATTTAAAATAACCTCACCAGATTTTTTTTAGTACAGCAAATTGGAGTCATGTGAATTTGAACTTCTGACCTTAAGGAAAGGAGTAAGTGCCAATAGGGATGGTCATGAGGCCGGGCGAGGATTGGGTTCTCTGCGAAATTTCGCCCCTTTGTAATTCCCCATCCATGCAAAATTTCGAAATTTCGCAAGGATTGGATTAGAATAATACATGATTTTTCTTAATAATATATATAAATAGGATAATATAATTATTTGTATGTGTGTATAGATATAAATATTAAAAAAATGACGCAGGGGGAACATGCAACGTATTCCCCATCCCTGTCCCTATTTAGATGGTGGGAAAATTGTTTTCCCGATGGAGAATTTAAATGAGGATTTCTCGCCCCATTTAGGCGGGCCCCCGTGGAGACAGGGCACCATGGGAAAAATGAACATTCCTAGATACCAATTACCGCTGAGCTTGGCTCAACTTTATGAACGTCACCCGATTAGAAAATTCATTTAATTAATTTGAAGAATTCTATGGCCTTCTATTGAGTTTATGAGTAAATAATATTTAATTTTTACTAATAAAAGAATATTCATTTAACTTATTATTAAATAATTAATATTGAATATGAATATTGATACTAATATATAAGAAAAAAAACTATTTATATTATTACTAAGTAAATTATAAAACAAAAGTACTGAATAATAATTAATTTTCTAAAAACGTATTAAATTAGTGGCATAGATAAATAGCTAAAGTTTATAAGCATTAACAATAAACTAAACTTTGTCCAAAGAAAAAAAACAAATTAACTAAATGAAGTAACTAAAACTAAGTAATATTTGATATAAAGGAATTGGTTAAAATTAGTTCTAAATGGCCAATTAATTTAAATTAATACTTAAAATAAATCGATAGAGTTATTTGGTATACCACGAGCAGCTTAGCAGTTAAAGATATTTATTCATTCATTTAAGGTCAAAAGTTCAAATTCATACTAACATACTGAGTATTACTTTTATAAATAATAATTGTTATGTAAAATTAGAAGATAATAGAAAATTTGATTAGATTATGATGAAATAAAGAATATCAATATTATTTAATTTTTTTATTATCCAGAAGTCTACGATCCTTTGATCTTTATGTCCCTATACCCTGGGAGATATATACATTGTTCCGATATCCGTACATAAGAGGTCATTGCTTAGATAAAGATGTATTATTATTTTTTTTATAGAGAATTAATATTACTTTCTTTTTAGTATTGAAAGGGAGAATTAATATTACTCAATTTCACGACGAATTAATTATAAAATCTAGCTTGGATAAAGACACCGATTATCATCCAAAAATTGATGGTTGAACCGGTAATTAATTAAAAAATATTATTTTAAGATAATTTATAAATTTGGTCTCTATAATAAATTATAGTTTCTATAATCTAAAAATTTTCAATTTATTCTCAATAATTTTATTCTCAACCTATTTTATTTTATTTTCTCTCTTTGATGAAGGTTTTGATTATTGTTTAATCCAAAAAGGGATTTGAAATGGGAAAAATACCTGAAAAGTATTGAGGGCGACGTTGAGCAAAGTGGGCTGCGCTCTGCTCCCGACATAAACCTCTCCTTCAACTGACAAATTCTCGAAACGAACTTCAATTTTCGGAATTTCAATCCCCACTCTGCACCACCAAAATCTTCGCTCATAAAATTTCAAATCCCTAAATTGGCTTTTTCGATTTAGGGCTTGGCCTACACTTACCGATCGGTTCTGTCTCTGAGCCGTCGCAGAAATTTCTCGTGATCTTCTTCAGCAACCTTCAACAATCTTTCCATCAACTCTTTCCTCTCCTGAAATCCGAGCTTCGTCACGTCCACTTCCTTGTGAACTACTCCGCCATTCTCCACAGCTTGTAGGAGCATTCCCTTCCGCAGCCGATCGTACGTCGGAAGCCGCTCGATGGCCGCCCACCGGAGCTCTTCCTCCTCCTCCAGCCTTCCGCTCCGCCGGCTACTCGTCATTTGAGCAGAATCGTCCAGTTCCAATCCCGTAGCCATAAGTTCCGATTCCGGCTTCTTTTCAGAAAACCTGCAAACAAAAACCCTAAAGGATCGATTGAATCTCCTCGCCGAAAACAGAAAACGATTAAGAAAGAGAATATATCAGACGACTTGATCAATATCATGGAAGAAAACAGTTCTTAGAAAAGCAACATACAGTTTTACCGAGCATTTGGAATCGGCTCCGTCGAATCTTGCGGCGAAAGTAGAAATCCGGCGGTGTGAGGACGTTAAATGCAAGGCGACGCAGAGAGCTGTTGAGAAGCGAAAGAGACGAAGAATTCATATTAGCGGGAAAAAGAAGAAAATGGTGTGCACGACGCGACGCATTTCCGTTGGCAAATAAAATTTAATCGCACGTGCTCTATTTCTTAGAACTTAATTAATATGCACGCGCATTTATGTAACAAATAATAATAATATATTAGTGTAATGTAATTAAAGTAGCTATCAGAGATTAATGAGCACGTCATATAATTTAAAGTCAACTATGGTCTAGTACCATTTTGTAGGGGTCACGATCCGGAGAAGAAGGAGAGGGAAGAGCGGAGCAAATGAGATAAAAAATGAAAAAAAATTAATATACAACTCATTAGTGTCATATCGACATTCTATTAATTTTAAAAGTCGAGGATCAAATTGTGGAGACGCTGACGACATGAAGTCATGGAAAGAGAAAACCAATTGGCCGAACGACATTTTGAATGACATATACTATATTAAATTTAACTAAACTTTAGGGGCACGTATCCCCTGGTTCCAACATGAATTTGTCTCTGTTATCAAATGTAATTTTTATAATGTATAAAATTACAAATAAAAATTAGATTAGTTACTTTTTAAAAGTCATGTAATTATTCAAACCTAATATTATATTAAAAACTTTAAATTTATTTACATATTTATAAAACTAATCAATTCAACTCCGTTTGGTAGGTTATTTTTAGAGCTCGTGGTCGTTAAAGTATGCATTTTAAAAAAAATTCAATCAATGCAAGAATGAGAAATGGAATACGAATGGATTAATAATATTTACAGATTAACTACCTTACACAATTAGCAAAAGTTTTTACTAAATAAATTTAAAATTTAGCAAGATAAAAGTGATTTTAAAATTTATAAAAATATAAATTCAAGAAGAGTGTCTTAATTAATATTTTATTCTTTTTTTTTTCAAAAGTAATGTTTTAAATTATCCTAAAAAAAACTTTTAAAAATGATCCTAAGTAAAAAAATACCTGAAAATGCAATCACTACTTTTAAAATTATTTTGCCCGTAAAAAAAATACTTTTAAAATTATTTTTGATTAATTAAAAATAAATATTTTTCGTTATTCAAAAAGTAAATACTAAACTCACTCTAGATGTTTTCTTTCCCAGAGTAATTCAAAGAATTATAACAAATTGAAAGAGTTAAAAGACAATTTAAAAAAAATACATATTCAAATACCAATACAACAAAGTGTTTTATCTAAAAAACAAGCATATAGATAGAATAAGAAAGGAGGGAACCATTTTGTTCCCTCATTTATAGCTGTTTTTAAAATTCGTCGAACTACATCAGCTTAACCTTTTTAGTTCATTGATGATTTAACATAGTATTAGAGTAGGAGGATTTGTGTTGGAACGTCTATAACATCATGTCATGTCCTTCTCGAGTAATATTGATAACCACTCATTGAGTCTTGTGCAAATTTTCAAATCTGTAAGTGAGGGGAGTATTAAAATTCATCCTAACCTATTAGCTTTTAAGCTTTTGAATTTTTAACAGCAGTCATGCAATTGATTTCTATGGTACAAGACTATAGCTGATGACTAATAAACATTATACAACACTGCTCTAGATAATGTGCCTATCTCCTCTGGAAGTTAAGGAATTTGATTCCACAAGCAAACACTGAGCAGAAGGTCAGAACCCAAACGACATGGGCTGCGACCACGACCGGGATGAAGTCGTAATCGTACCCGAACCGTTCCTTAAGAAACATCTTTAATCCTACATTTCCAGATCCTGGAATCTCAATCTCAACATCTTTGTCCCCAACTTGGGAAGCCACAAGGCCATATATTGTCCAAGCCATAGGAGAAGCCCAGTAATACCATCTCCACCAAATGGGAATTAGCTGCAAAAATAATGTTGGTTTAAGTTTGACTATGATTTTGAAATGATTTTGAGTTCTAAATATCAAGTTTAGATGTCGTGTACCGGTCGAGGAATAAGAAAACCCGCAAACAAGTTCCAAAGGCCAAGGAAAAAGTATATGACAATGGCTGCAATATGGTGGTCTGGAGTCAATGCTACAACCATCATCCCATACAGTGTGAAATATATGAAGCACATTAGAACCAAGTAGTAGAACACTATAAATTTTCCCACTTTCCACTCAAATCCAATCATGCTATAAAAAACGAGACAGTAAATAAGAGCTTGAATTGAAATATAGACTGTTTCAATTGCCACCTGCAGGACAAAGAGGTTTAATCTTTAGTTAACTTTTCCTATATTTCACTACAAAACTAAAGGCATAAAAAGAGAACTTTCATTAGAGTTATACAAATGTTTGATTAAGAATTTGTTAAAACAAATTAATCTTAAGCTATCAGTTTAAGCTTATGGGTCAATAACACTTAACATGGATCAAAGTAGTAGTTTATTATTTCCTTCCGCTCCATATGATAAACCACATATTATCGTTAAGGTATCTATAAAAATTAAATTTACCATAACCCAACAGCTCAAGCTTTTGAGTTGATTGGTGATTTAACATAGTATCAGAACAGAAGGTCATGTATTCAAATTCCTGTAATGTCATTTCAAATTTACCATAACCCATCAACTTAAGCTCTTGGGTTGATTGGTCATTTAATCATAAAGTCTCGTGTCAATATACGAGCAAGTGAGAGTTTAATAATATAATTTGAAAGAGGTGTGTTGTTCTTGTTACCTGAGCAAATGCATAAGGCAATGCAGAGTACATCCCTGCAGCTCTTTCACGATAGAAAACTGTTCTCTCAATACCAACTACAGCCTGCACAGCTGAAGCATTGGTAGATCCAAGGAGAAGAACTGCAGTGTATATAGCTCCCAAAATATTCAACACATCTTGTTCCTTGGCTCTGTTGAACACAAAACATCAAAACTACAATAGGCGAAAATAGAAATAATTACAGAGGTTTGCAAAGCCTTACAATTTTTGTCCCTTGTTCCAGAAGATTAGACCAAATAAGGTACCGATAATTATCGTAATGAAGAACCGTATGGTGTTGTATTGAGCGTGCTGCCAATAAGATCGATGTTGTTTCCAAAAACAAGCTTTGCACTGAAACAAAAATGACTGTGAGTATTTGGTTGGGAAGTGTAGATCCTTAGAGCCTTGAGCTGGAGTACTAAGTTCCACTATAAGTTCTTGGTTCCTCCTGAAAAGAAGAATTGCAAAGTTAAGAAAAATGATTGTTAACAAGTCACTGCTCAAACTTAAAGCAGAGTCATGCGTACTGATAAAGTGGAGATTCAGCGAAAATATCAGCAAAATCGACATCCAGTTGAGCCTCCATTGAAGTGGCAGTAGCCTCAAGCATCCACGTAGCAGGATTTTGGCCATCTTCAATCTTTGGAATTCCTGGAATAGCCTGTGATTTACAATCCTCAATAGAAAGCCACCAAATTGAACATTTGAATAGAAAATAGAACAAATATACTCACTTCAAGATATTCAATGAGTTTGCAAGATCGCTGACCAAGAGGTCCAGCATAAATCATTTCTCCACCACGTTTCATGAGCAGTAACTACATTAAGACGTACAAAAATAAAAACGATGAGAGAAAACAACAAACACAATCATGTAGAGACTCTGTAATTATACCTCATCAAAAGCTTCAAAAATGTCTATGCTTGGCTGGTGAATTGTGCATACAACAGTTCTCCCTGTATCAACCGTATTTCTCACGGTACGCATAACAATGGCAGCGGATCTAGCATCAAGGCTAGAAGTTGGTTCGTCCATGAAGATGATAGAAGGATTAGCAACCAACTCCACTGCTATTGTCAACCTCTTCCTTTGTTCTGTTGAAAGACCATCTAGTTCTGGAAGCCCCACTATAGCATCTCTAATTGTATCAAGTTCTATTAATTCCATAACTTCTTCTACAAACATCTGTATCAATGAAGAATAGTCATTCAATAAAAGTTCAACCACATTTTTTATGGTTAGAAAAAGAGAAAAAAAAAACTTGAAAAATATACCTTTCTTTTTCTGATATCCACATTGGAGGAAAGGCGAAGCCAAGCAGAAAACAAGAGAGACTCGTAGACAGTGACATAAGGCGAATGAATGTCATTTTGTTCACAATAACCACTTACTCGAGCAAAGGTCGATTGCTTCTTTGGATAACCAGAGATGTATATACTTCCTTCAATATAACCACTAGTCTTTCTCCCAGCTAAAACATCCATGAGAGTAGTTTTTCCAGCACCACTAACACCAACAAGTGCTGTTAATATACCTGGTTGAAAAACTCCACTAACATCTCGTAGAATTTGAAGACGGCCTTCCTCAATCCCATGCATCTTCATTTCCTAATTTGGAAGATGTCGAGGTTTAGCGATCAAGTGGTTTCATCAGTTTTATAATATCTTTACAAAAACTTAGAAACTTCTTAACTCACAATAGGCATATCAACATAATAGTTGACTTGGTTGAATGCAAGTGAAAGGGGCTGGAAAGGCAAAACCATTCCTCTCGTTTGAATATGATACGAAGATTCGATGACTTCGCAATCAATGCCTACAATTTTTTTTTTTTTAATACTATCATACCTCGTTACTAAAAAAGATAGCAAACCTCTAACTAAAGAAAATATACTATCAGTCCACAAGAAACTTGATCATGCAAGTTCTTCCTTCAAAACTCGAACCTGCTAATTTATGTTGTGTAGTGGAACTTTCGTTTTTCCTTTGCTTCTTGTCTTCATCCATGCTAATTACTGTCTTTGAATAAGTCAACGCTGAAAACAGCTTTAAAAGAATCAGTGCAATAATAAAGTAATAATTCAAAATTGATAAAACAGATTAAAACTCTGGAATATATTAAGGGTTGAGATTGTTTACGATCCAAGTAAGTCAGAGCTATTGTAAATAGAATGTTGAAGAGAAGATTAAAGGCAAAGAGTGCTGCAATGCAAATCCAATACCAACGTTCTTCCTTAAAGAAGCCCTTGCTAGCAAGCAACACTTTCCCAACTGTCGGTTCATTAATTTTATCGTCAGTATTTTTCTGCATCAGTCAAGTATGTTTTAAGTTATTATGACAGAAAAAGAACAGATGACTAAAATCAATTTATTTTCCAATTGAAGATCCATAAACGTTCTTTCAACTTAGATTTACCTTGCTCCATCTTTTGTCTAGGAACTCATTAATGACAATGGCATTTTGTCCATACATCATGGGAGAAACATAAAAGCCCCAAATCATCCATGGCTCAATATTACCTGTGTATTAAAGGAAAATCAAAATTGGGTGAACAATAAATTTTCATCTACTAAATTAGTATGCTGTAGAGTTACAATTTACTTACCTTTGTCAATAATGAAACCTCCGAGCAAGAAAATTAATGATAGAGAAAAGGTACCCAAAGTAGTTGCAATAACTAGTGTTCTCCCAATTGCAGCCAAAAGTCGAAACAATGATAGTCCCGCTTGATGTGTGGCAAAGAACGCCAAAAGTTGTTTAAAAAACCTAGAGAATTGATCAACAATTGAGCAAGTAGAGTTTATTTTATTTTATTTTTTTACAAATGAAAAAAAGGAAGGAAAAAGAAAATATATACCTACTAGGAGCAGGAGCAAATCCAATTGTGTAATAAGTAAGAAGAACCCATATCCCTGATTCTATGAGAGAGAGAGGAATTCTAAGGAGCCAAATAGGCAAACTGAATGCCCAAGCTGGATAGAACAAGAAATCCCTTTGCTTAAAGAACACTGGAAGCCTGAAAAGAGTGAGAGCCAATTCGGCCAATCCATTAAACATGGCATTCATGAGGCTGAAAAATAGAGCTCCAAAGAACTTGCTTCCATCCCTCGTGGTGCCCACTTTCATCTCACTCCTCAGAAACACAGTCATACCAACGATGGATATGATTGTAATTTGGACAGCCTTAAACACGTAGAGAAAAGCATTTCGCTTCATTAGCAGTAGCTCTCTTGAAAAGCAGGCCTTGAAGAGCTCCCAATTGGATAAACTATATTTCGCCATGACTAATGCAGCTGGGTGGGTTTTAGATTTGTCATAAGGTACTGCAAGATTGGAGGCAAGTTGTTGACCAATGGAAAAAGATTTGAATCCCTGCAAAAATTCAGGAGCTGAAATGAATCTATATGGGTGGTTCTTTTTGTACCAATATTGTTCTTGGTCCTTTTTTGATGTCACTTCTTGTAAGAAATCAGCAACTCCTTTCCTTTCTGGACATTTGAAGCCCATAAATTCAAAGAATTCAAGGACATTTTCTCTTGGACCTTGGTACACAATTTGTGCTTCTGAAAGTAGAATTATATCGTCAAATAGATTATAAGTTTCTGGGGCTGGTTGTAGCAGAGAAATGACCATTGTTACGTCCATTATATGAACCATCTGTCTCATGAACTTACATATATGAAACGTGGTGGAACTGTCCAATCCTGTTGATAATTCATCCATAAACAAAGCCTTTGCTGGCCCTACTAGCATCTCCCCTGCACACATTTTGCCCATATTTTGGTTAAACTTCACAAACTATCAAGAGAATTCTAAAAATTGCATATTTCCAACCTGCAGTAACACGTTTCTTCTGGCCACCAGAGATTCCCCTTCTCATGTCATCACCAGCCAAAATATCAGCGCAAACTTCCAACCCAAGTATCTGATGGATAGTTATTTTTCGATTTCAATGAAGTCAGCTCAATAAATGGTTAAAATATACACTTTGAAAGTCATAATTACAGTCTTAATCCTATGTCATTTGTAAATTTTTAGCCTCCATTCTCTCTCTCTCTCTCTTTTTCATCATTTTCATTCTTATTATTTTCACTTTTTGGATATAATTACATGCCATGAGAGAGAGAGAACATAACTTTACAACATATCAAGATGTCATCTTATGTTAACTTCTACGTGATATCCTGTCGGCTATAACCAAAGTATGAAAGATAACAAAGTCAAAGGACAGGAATTGTATTGCCAAAACTGCTAACCTTGAGAATATAATCTGTAATCAAACTTTCTTTTTGGCCAGTAACAGAGATGGCTTTCATGAATGCATCAATCTCAAGTTCTGGTTTAATGCCTGCTTCTTTCTCTCTTCTTGTGAGCTCAGTCAAAAGTTGATATCTTGTGCCAATTCCCAAACAACGACTAGAGAAATCCAATGTCTCTCTCACTGTCATTTCCCCACAATGAATGTCATGTTGGCTGATATAAGCACAAGTTTTTTGAGGCACAAACTCATGCATTTCATGTCCGCAATATGTCACTTTCCCACTTTCCTATTCACATTTTTCATATTGTTGTTTTGTTGTAAGAATTTGGGATGATATGACCTTTTTGATTCTATCACAAACAAGCTATGAAAAAAAAATAATAATTGAATGTTTAAATACTATTTTGGTCCTGTAATTTCAAGTTGAGTTCATTTTTGTCTCTGTACTCTCAAAACCTTCATTTTAGTCTTTATACTTTCAAATTTTGTTCTTTTTAGCATTTTCACTTTCAAAATTCATGTTTTGGTTCCCGAACTTTTAGAAAGTGACAATTTTTGTTCTTGTTTGAAAACATTTAACACAATGGAAAATCCTTTTATACAAAGACTACATTTTAAGAAATTTATTGAATGTAGTATCATGTTGAAATTGTGATAGAAAAATAAGGTAAAAAATAAAACGAAGAACCTACGAGTCACTATTTAAAAGTACATGAACTAAAATAGATATTTCAAAAGTAAAGTAACTAAGATAAACAAAAGTTGAAAGTATAATGACCAAAATAGTATTTAAACTAAAAAAGAATTACCACCAATGCATTAAATTTAAATGACGCACTCTCAAACTTTTATCAAGTCTCCCAGCAAGTGCCAACAGCAAGGTAGTTTTCCCAGAGCTTGGAGGACCTAAAAGTAGTGTCATCCTGAAAAAGATAAATAAATGTAAAAAATCAGTGCACAAACATCATATGTAATTACAAGAGTGGACCTACCTACTGTGCTATTGTAAAAAATTATGTTTAATGGAAATTGACCCAAATAACATATTTAAACAAAAAGTTAAGAGGCCAAATAGAATTTAAATTTATAATACCAAAAAAAAGAAAAGAAAAACTTAAAATTTGGAAAATATAGATTTTATACATGATGTTATTTGTAAAACTAAAGTAAGTGATTTCATAATAAAAGCATCAACTTGGCTCTCCATTGTAGTTGGAAAAAATTAGAATCCGTAAAGCTACAATTAAGGAAATAAAAGAAAATGGAAAAAAGTCAACTTTTTTTTTTGTTTAAATACTTTGTGAACTTATTTGATAATTACAAAGTCAATGGAGGAGGAGGATTTTAGAAAAATAAATATAAAAATATAAAAAGATCTGTACCTTGAAGGTTTGATAATTCCATTTAGCTCTTTAAGTATCTGGATCTTTCTCTTCTTGGATGGAGCCAACCCAATCAATCCAAGCAAGCTCTGTTTTTCATAACATTCAAATCAAAAATAGAAATATCAATACATACTAATTTAAGTTAGTACTAAACAATTCTTTTTTTTTTTTTTACTGCAGTACTAAACAATTCTTACTTTAATTTTTTAAGGAGTTTCATTTAACTAATATTACATATGAATATTGATAATAGCAAATAGATTACTATATATATATATATATTTTTCTTTTTTAAGACAATAGATTACTATATATATATATATATATAGTAGTAATGATTCTTTTTGCTTATTACAAAATAAATCATTAAAACTAAATTGATATAATAATTAACTAAAAATCATCTAATTAAAACTAAGGAATATAAATATTTATAAATCAATTAAAGATAGCACTAAATGGCTAATTAATTTAAATAAACACAAAATATAAATCAATAAAAATTGTTCATTATTGTTGTATTTGTGTTGTTATTACTGCAAAGAAGAATTTAAATTTAAATTTTAAGATAATAGAAAATTTGATTGAATTCCTTTAGGAAATGGTTGGTGTTAGTTTTTTATTTTTTATTTTTTGAATTCAATAATTATGGGGTAGAAGGCGTAAGTGTCTAACCATCAACTTCTAGAATGTTAATAGATAACTTATCTATTAAATTAAATTCAAACGGGTAAATTAATTCAAAAATCATTATTATTATTATTATGTCAAAATACTACTATAAATTTAATAACAATGGCAATTAACAAAGAGATACTCACGAACTCGTGGTATTAATTGTATTATTTAATAATGTCCATTTTTTAGTACGATGGTTAATGAGGTTGATGAGAAAGCATAATCAAGTGGAAAAGACCCCCAACTAACATAGGGCCACTTACCTTACTAGATAGGGGGGGACACGGCTGTCAAACATTAGAGCAAGAGCCGTATCATATTCATAATTATACCTTATAATTAAAATACTCAAATTTTTTAGAAGTGTTGATAGCAATATTATCCCAGCTAAAAAATATCAAATGGTCTGGATTTTTAGTTAATTTTCAATTTTACCCTTCAATGCATTAAAACTTCTTAATTAAGTTTAAAAGAAATGGATTTTGTTGATTAAAATTTCAAACTTTTGATTCAATCTCCAAATCTTTACATAAATAAACTATTTTAATGTCGTGTATTATGTATTTTTAAAATGATCGTTTCCCAATCTAGATTGGCAAACAATAATTTTAATATAAAATTTAGAAATTAAGAATTTAAAATACAGGAAATAAATCAATTTTAATTTTTAACTTGACAACTTGTATCAATTTTTACATCAAACTTTTAATTTCACCCAATCGCTCTGTCTGCAATTTGAACCAGTCGATAAATTTTCATTTCGAACAATTATTGAAAAAACTATTATCATGCATATTAGATGAACTATAAAACATAGATTTGACATGAAATAGATAGGATTCAAACAAAACAGATCAGTACCAAAGCGAGCATAGTTCAACGCTAATCGACATATATCTCAAACCAAGAAGTTATGAGTTATATCGGTTAGAATCCATATAAATGAATTAAATTTACCCAACTCATCAGCTTAAACTATCATGTACGCACACCAGTTTTTATTCCACAAAGTTATTTAATAGTTTGTTTTTGACATTAATCAAACTTTATTTTTTTTGTTCAGCATGATTTTCATTACATTAGTAAACTTTTACAGTATTATTATTATTATTTTATTAAAATTAGAGGGTGAATTAACGAAAACTTTAAAATTGATACCATGAAAATTGAAAATTTGACACAAGTTAAAAAATGAATTTTCCTCCAAAATAAAACATTTGAATGAGATTTTTTTTTTCTTCTTTTGTTTTCTAAATCCAAAGGGATTTGAAATGGAAAAATACCTCAAAAGTATGGAGAGTGACGTTGAGCAAACTGGGCTGCGCTCTGCTCCCAACATAAACGTCTCCTTCAACTGACAAATTCTCGAAACGAACTTCAATTTTCGGAATTTCAATCCCCACTCTGCACCACCAAAATCTTCGCTCATCAATTTTCAAATCCCTAAATTGGCGTTTTCGATTTAGGGCTTCGCATAGGCTTACCGATCGGTTCTGTCTCTGAGCCGTCGCAGAAATTTCTCATGATCTTCTTCAGCAACTTTCAACAACCTTTCCATCAACTCTTTCCTCTCCTCAAATCCGATCTTCCTCACGTCCACTTCCTTCTGAAAAAATCCGCCATTGTCCGCAACTTGCCGGAGCAATCCCTTTCGCAGCCGATCGTACGTCGGAAGCCGCTCCATGGCCGCCCACCGGAGCTCTTCCTCCTCCTCCTCCAGCCTTCCGCTCCGCCTGCTACTGCTACTCGTGACTCGAGCGAAATCGTCCACCACCGATCCCGTAGCCATCTTATCAAAAAACCTGCAAATTAGACCTACCGAAAACTCTACGGACCAGTTCGATCTTCTCGCCGAAAATCAGAAACTGGTTACTTCCGATTCAATCTCCAATAAAAGAAAAGAATCAGACTCGTCGCCGTTGTCGGAGGCTCGAATTATTGATCATCGGAGAAGAACAAGTTTATTAAAGCATCAGACTATCCAAATACCAAAGTAATTAACAGTTGCTAGCATTTGGCAATCATCTCCCTGCAAATCATCCGGCGGCCGGAAATATCAGCCGGCGACGCAGATTCTCACCAGTTATGCTTCAGGCAGCCGCTGGCAAAAGTAAAACTCCGGCGCTTGGTAGAGACGTGAATGCTCCGTGGAGAAGCGGGAGAGACAACGTATTTATGTTTGGCAAAACAAATCGGTGCAGTTGAAGAAATTATTTGGAGATATCAACACAAGTAGCCTTTTTTTCAGTCTACTTTGCTAATTTGTTATTTTATTGCTTTAAAACCTCTACATTTAAAATGTTTATTTAAATGTTGTACTTCTAAAATTTGTATATTTCCAAAATGTTCGTTTTTGTCATTGTCTTTTTAAACACTTGATCGTTGTGCACATAACGGAAGTCCTTTAATATAAAGTCATTGTTATATTTCAAAAAAATATATTGAGTACTATAGTGTCGTATTAAAATTGTGATTGAAAAACGAGATTAAAAATAAAATTAAGGAAAGAAAATAGTCACTTTTTAAAATTATAAAGACAAAAACGAACATTTCGTAGGTTCGGCTTAAAAAAATACGTGTGTAAGAAGAAAATCGATGTCTCCTTCTTACCACCTTTAAAAAATAGATATAAATTTGTTTTTTTTTTAAATAAACGAATGTCAAGTTTTCAATGATGATAAATAAGAAGATAACTACTTATCCATAAATATCTAAATATTATTATTTGAAAAAAAAATGTTTCTTAAATAAAGTCACTTTTTATTAACATTTTAGAAGAATTACTAAATTTAGGATGTGTTTTTTCCCTATAATTTAGAGTGTATTTAGTAAAGTTGAACGAGTGGTATTAGATAACTATGTTTTTTTTAATCCACGATATTTAGTAGTAAATAAAATAAATAAATATATATTTTTTTTCAAAAACTTACTCTAAATCTTATTGTTCAAGAAAATATTATTAAAATTCTCGTAACTAAGCACTTGAAATATTCTCATAATTTTTTTAAAAAGTATTTAAATTAATAAGATATATCACTTTTATCCTATAAGAACAAATAAATGCGTCAACCAAAAAACAAATAAATGCGTCAACCAAAAACTAATAGTGTTATGAGGGAAGTATTTTGCAAACTTTGACATATCTAAAATGATCACGTAATTCTATTTTTGCCAACTTGAACTTAATTTAATAATTAGGTTATCAGCATTTTCTCTTTAAATTAAAAGGTTTGAATCTCGTCTTTTAACAAAAAGTTTGAATCTCACAACTATCATTATTCGGAGAAATTACACTATATAACATAAATTTAATATATACTTCTTAAAAAGTTGCGACTTTTCTTTTCTTTTTTTCAAATATAGCATTAATTTCATGGGTACATGAGCTTTTTTTTTTATTTAAACATGAGCATCTCTTTCTTAATTGCTATTGTTATTAATATATATATATAATTTATTTTAAAACACTATATTTGAAAATACATCTTTATTTTCTGTTATTACAAATATAGTATTTTACAAAATTAGTATAGTATGAATACATTTTAAACTAATTTTTTTAGTACTCATCGAATCAATCTACTCCCTTTGTATCACTTCGTGCCAAATCATGACTCGTTAATCATCATCGACAATCTATTCAGGATTCTAACCTCAACGGTTAGCAACTAAACTTGAAGGTTGTGCTCGTTGCAGGATTTAACCGAACACCTCAAAGTACGAGTTGACGATAGTCATACACCACTTGTATCTAAGTTCGAACATTCAAATAACAATACCAAGTAGAATATATTTGTAATTTAACTTAATAAATAAACAAGTATGAATAAATTTAAATGATCTAATTGAATTCTAGCACATGCAGTTTTCTTCTATAAGTCCATACCAGAGAATTGCTGCATTTAAACATATTGAATATATCATTTTCAAAATAATAAAATAAAATAAACATATTAAATATATGGGCTTTCGAAAAATAAGCCCATGCAGAGTGCTGCTATATTTAAATATAGAATAGTAATCATATGGGCTTTTTGTCACATTAAATTCTCTCTACTCATATTTATTTTATGGGTCCCTTTTACAATATTAAAATTCGAACTAATTGAATTCAAGATCTTTGAAAAAGTTTATTGAGAATTTAATATTTAAACCGATTGAATTATCCTCATCTTTTGGGATTTATTAAAATATTAGTAGCTAGCTTTATTTGAATGGTCCACAATTTTGTAAGCTTCAGGTTAAATATATATCTTAGTCCCAAATATTTTTAAATGAAATTTCCATTTTAATTCATATTGTATAGAAATTTTTAATTTAGTCTCTTATATTTTTACAATTTCTGATTATTATCCTTTCATCGATATTTAATGAGTTGACAAAACTTTTGAAGAAGAACCGGGTCATCAAAAAGAAGAAAAAGTTGAAATTTATGTCAATTTATACATTTTTGGGAAGGAATTAGAAATTTTTATATCTACAACTATGAGGTTGTGAGTTCGAAACTCTTCC
Organism: Momordica charantia; assembly: GCF_001995035.1. Next base: position 671,745 of record NW_019104520.1, on the reverse strand, counting down.
CCAACATATTTGTACTAAAAAAAATAGAAATACTTTTTTCTACCAAGTAGTCTAGTTAGTCATCTAAATTTATGTCAATTTACTAAATATTATAACATGTAAGTTTATCATTAACCAATTTTTATATTCATAAATAGAAAATGGTATAACTAAAAAATGTTTGAATATAAGGGACTATAATGAAACTCTTTAAATAGCAGAGACTAAATTGAAAAACCACAGATACCGGGAATTAAAACATATATTTAACCTAATTTTACTAAGGATCTTTTTTTTTATATATATAATTTTTGTTTGGTTGTCTTTTTGAATATTGAAATAGGACGAAAAAAATTATAGCAAGGGCCTCCCCATAACCGATGATAAAATTGATGCAATCAATGACAAAAGAGTTTTTTTCTTTTTATTTATTTATTTATTTTCACCTTGATTTATTATTTTAAATAAGACCAAAAAATGTGTTGCTCCATCGGTTCGTTAATTATAAATTCAATTTTTAGCCTTTGGTATTCATTGATGGAGATTCAGCAGCTTTAGCTGGATTTTTGTAGCTGAAAATCAAAGAAATGTTTTTTTAGTCGAGAGGATAAAACGAAGTCAATTCTATGACTATCTTTCGTTCTAAAGAAATTGGAGTTTTCGAAAATTGAATAATCTGTATATCTCATTTTACTTATTTATGTAGTTCTTAGAGAATTTCAATTACATCTTTAAACTTTAAAGTGGTGTGATTCCATGTAGTTCTCTTTCTATTAGCACGGTTAATAAAATGTCGACTCGAGTATAGCCGGTTAAGGCATAAAGTAACCTTCTGCAACGTGAACTAAAAAAATGATAATGTTACATGTTTATTAGATAAATGTTGGTTGATTTGGTAAATTTTGATAGTAAGTATATATAATAATAATAATAATAATAATAATAATAATAATAATAATAAATTTAATATGTGAGGAACCATTTATTAAATGTGTTCATAACTTCAGAATGGACTAGTGATGAGTGACAAAGAGAAGTCATGGGTTGGTTAGTTGATTGCTTTCATTGCATCACATCTCTCATCTCTAATAAATTTTTCTCAAATAATTAAATTTTGTAAACCTTCCATTATTAATGTGTTCAAACCCAACTCAATTATTTTATCAAAAAAAAAAAAAAAAGAAGGAGAAGAAACCCCAACTCAATCATCCCAAAGGCCAAAATTATTATAAAATATCTATTAATTATCAACTTCTTG
>NW_019104520.1:644834-662758 GCF_001995035.1 Momordica charantia | reverse complement strand
GTTGACTGATATAAGCACAAGTTCTTTGAGGCACAAACTCATGCATTTCATGCCCGCAATATGTCACTTTCCCACTTTCCTGTTGACATTTTGCACGTACTAATTTCTCTTTTATGCTAAAACTTTTACATAATCGAGACTTTCAAGTTTCAAATATCTTATTTTAACCCCTCAACGTTTTATAAAAAATTATTAATCATTGTTAACTTTTTATTAATTATTTAACATAAGTTCGTGTCAATTTTGAAACAAAACTTAACCAATCACATGAGGCTTCAAGTACTTGGACTATTAGACATCAATCCATTGAATAAACCAACAAAATATGTGCCTATTTTAATTTTCCATGGAAATTACTAAAATAATTATTTTATTCACACTCATGGACTAAAACAAAATATTTAAAAATATGCATGAAATTTAAGAGACCCAAACAGGATTTAAACCTAAAAGAAATCATAGTTATGAAAAATAAATAGATGTATTACAAAATATACTTTGAAAACAAGATCACCAATGCATTGAATTTAGCACCTTAAAATTTTTATCAAGTTTCCCAGCAAGTGCCAGCAACAAGGTAGTTTTCCCAGAGCTTGGAGGACCCAGAAGTAACGTCATTCTGAAAAGCAGGAAAAAAAAAAGCTTGTACTCAATTCACCAACATCCTAGGAAGCAAGACAACAGTTATGTAGAACAGAGTAAAGTAATAGTAATAATTTAAAGAGTGAAAGAAGTTATGGGTAAGAGAAGCAAATATGATACTAGTGGAAATTCACATTTATTGACCTGAAAAAGAAAAAAGATACCTCAAAACCATCTCAAAAATATTTCTTGCTCGTTAAATGTTTCGTTTTAGTTCTTGAATGAGAATTATTTTAGTAGTTTTTTTAGATAAGAATTATTTTAGTAGTTGTCATTAATTTTTCACCAACCATTTAACAAAGATTTAAATTAGTTAGAGAACCTTCTTTTCCATAGTATGAGACATTCACGTAACTAGATGAGAGTTCAAATATTATCTACACAGTAACTAGATGAGAGTTCAAATATTATCTACACATCAACTCATTAGAAAAATAAACAAAATATGTATCTATCTACGTTAGATTTTTGTTAAAAGAAAAAAAAAGATATGAATGTGTAAAATGATTTTTTATACAAATTTCATAGAGTAAGATAGAATATTTGAAAATTTAGAGACGAAAAGAAGACAAGCTATTGAAGTTCAACAAATAAGGTAGGATTTTCTGGGTTTGTTTTATGTAAATTTATTGTAAAAACAAAAAAACAAAATAGGATTTAAATTTGTAGTCCATAAAATATAAATGAAAAAAATCCAACTCTTTTGATGAAATATCTCAAGGAAAAAATAATTAATATTTAAAAAACTAATGGGGGAGAGTGATTTTTCTTTTTCATTTTTTTATTTTTAAAAAGATTTGTACCTCGAAGGTTTGATAATTCCATTTAGATCTTTAAGTATCTGAATCTTTCTCTTCTTCATGGATGGAGCCAACCCTATCAATCCAAGCAAGCTCTGTTTTTCATAACAATCAAAGCAAAAATAATCAGAAAAATAATTACCTACTTGTCATGTGTCTGCCACGTGACTTAATCCTCTATTTTATACTTCTATTTTCCTAGGTCGCAACATTATTTTGGTTGATTGATGTTTACAATTCAGAAGTCATTTTGTCTTGCAACTTAAAAGATATACAATGATATTCTTTATTTTATTAGATTCTTTGTAACTTAAAAGATAATTTTTAACGGCATATATCATCCACCAAAAGGTTAGAGGTCTAGATTCTCATTCTCACATGTTATTGAACTAAAAAAAAAGTTATAGCCCTTGCAAATAATATCAAGCATACACTTCATTAATAAAAAAAATTAAAATCAAAATAAATATTGAAACTTCTAATAAATAAGAACTAAATTAATAATTATAAATAAACAACTAAAATCTATAATAAACATTAACACAACTATAATTTTTTTTTAACAAACACTTCCTTAAAAAAACTACAATTGACTCGTTAAAACTAAGTACTACTTCATACTAATTAAATTAACATTGACTCGTTCAAACTAAGTACTACTTCATACTAATTAAATTAACATTAGTACTAAATGGTTGACTAATCTAGAGAGAATTAAAAAAAGCACAAAAAAAATAGTGTGAGAGAGGGCGAGTGCGGCCCTCACTTTCCAGAAATGAGAAATATGTATTCGGAAATTGCCAATAACATTCTCTCTCATGATCTGGAAATATTTGCGGAGATGGATGAAGAATGGATAGAGCATATTAGGGATAACCCTAATATTTAGTAGGTGAGTTTGCTTATTTCAAGCTATAAGCATTTTTTACTAGAACTAACATTTTTTTGGGGTGGAGATTCGAACTCACCACCTCTTAGTTAAAGATAGGTGTCAATTACCGTTGAGTTATGCTCACTTTGCCACTAACATTTTATATTGAATAAAAACTTTCTCAAATCATAAACTTGTAAACTAACAAACTCATATTATAGACTCACTTTTATATTTCATACTTAATAAACTCATTAAAACTGTGAGCCAAACAAGGATAAATTTAATCTTCGTAATGTATTTTTAATACTCTCTTCTACATGTGAATTTCTTTGTGAGATTGAGAGGAAATCATTATAATAGAAATTTTTTTCATTACTGTATTATTATTATTATTATTATTATTATTTAAAAATAATTATTCTGTATATTAATTTTGATTTTAAGATGACAGATTTCTAAATAAATTATGATTAAATCAAGTATATCAATACTATTTAAATAAATATATTCAGGAAACCTAAAAGGTTGGGATTAGTTTTTTTTCCTTCTTTTTTTTTAAGGAAACGGTTGGTGTTGGTTAATTATCATAATTATTGATAATAGTAATTAATATACATTAATTGTAACAATATACAATATTAATTAGGAAAGTTTTATTTAGTTGTTAAATATTATTATTATTATTGAAAACTGAAATACTACTATAAATAAATATATATAAAGAGATACTCATGTAGTCATGTTATTAGTCAATTATTTAATACTAGTTAATTTATTTGATGGTTAAAATTATTGATACTAATAGACAATATTGGCCAATCTAAACATATTAAAAGATCAATATCTTCGACCAAAAAATTGTGAATTCGAATCTACACTCCCACTTGTTGTTCTGATATATTGAGAGAGACAATACTAAATTCAGAAAATCAGTATACAGAAAATTTTAATGATGATATTAACAAATCTAACTAAAACTTAAATTGATATGTCCTTTTATAATGATGGTAATTAATTAATGAAATGACGGAAATAAATCATAAAACACGGACTAAGGTTAAGAAATGGACTTTCCATAAAAAAAGAGAGAAGATTGAAGAGTAAAACCCAAAAAGGGAAGTGGCCCTAAATTCTCATTTCTTCCCTAATAAATGCCCACCTAAACATATAAAAAAAATATAAATAAATAAATATATATATTTAAGAAGCTGGTGGGGTGTATGTTTCAAATAACTTTACAACTGCTTTCTAGAACTGTTTTCTTAAGCTAAATACATGTTTTTAGTCCTTAAATGTGTGAATTTTTTTTTTTAATTTCATCCAAGTTGTTTAAAAATTTCTACATATTAACATTTTTCAATTTAGTCTTCGCTATTAGTTTTTTTTTTTAAAATAGAAGTTTCCGCCATGGATGAATATTAAAATTATTTTGATAAAAAGTTATCGAAATATTAAGGACTATTGAACTTTAAATCCTAAGTATGAGCCTAACAAGACGATTAAGACATCTTATTCCTTATTTTGAGGTCGAAAGTTCAACACTCCATTACACATATTGTACTAAAAAAAATCTATGAACATTTTGGAAATGAATTGTTTTACAAATATCAATATTGTTTTTTCAAACAAAAAACTACTAAACATATTGTCCTTACAACTCCAACATCTCACTACCTTGCATTTAATTGTTCATAAAGTTAAGATTTTGTAACCAATAGCTACTTACTTTATTTTAAAAAATAAACGACTTGTAACAGCTAAAAAGTACTCCTAAAACATAGTCACTTAAATATTTTTTGCTTATATTTTTATTAGCCAATACATACCTTAAATAATTGAATTTGAGATTCTCTTCTCCTCAATTATTTTAATCCCTAAACTCTAAAATATTTTATATAGTTTTCAAATTCCTAAAAATTATTTAATAATTTAATGGAAACTCTGATACAAACATATATTTAAGACTATGTATCAAATTCCAAGAAAAAATTTCTATTGAAAAAAAGTTAGAATTTAATATAAAATATTAGTTTAATCAATCTCAATGGAAGCTTTCAAGTTGTATTTTGGTCCATAAACTCTAAAACGTTATATTTTAGTCTGAAAAGTTTTCTTATTATTATTATTATTACTTTATTTTTATGAAACTAATCTAAACAGCAAAATAAAATAATCTTAAAAGTTGATAAATCAAGGTGTAATTTAAACCTAAAATATTTATGAGTTGAATTAAAAAGTTTACTCAATTTAAACTTTTTTTTTCTAATGCAAACGAATTGGAAATTGGAAAAAATACCTCAATGGTGTTAAGGGTGCCATTGAGMAGAGTGGGCAGTGCTCTGTTCCCAACGTAAACCTCTCCTTCGACTGACAAATTCTGGAAACGAACTTCGATTCTCGGAATTTCAATCCCCACTCTGCACCAAAAATACCTCAAATCGGTCGCGATTCGAGACAAGAAATTTCTATTATGGCGWTTTTAGGGCTTACCGATCGGTTCTGTCTCTGAGCCGTCGGAGAAATTTCTCGTTATCTTCTTCGACAACCTTCAACATGCTTTCCATCAACTGTTTCCTCTCCTGAAATCCGAGCGCCGTCACGTCGATTTCGCGGTGAACCACCTTGCCATTGTCCAGAACTTGCCGGAGCATTCCCTTCCGCATCCGATCGTACGTCGGAAGCCGCTCGATGACCGCCCACCGGAGCTCTTCCTCGTCGTCCATTCTTCCGCTTCTCGTAAACACGTCCGGCGGCGTCTGCCATAACTCCCGTATGCTCGCCGACGCCCAACTCCGGCGGCTCCCCGACGAAGCCCCGCTCCGCCGGCTACTCGCTATTCGACCGATATCGTCCCCTGCTAATCCCGTAGCCATAAATTCCAATTTCGGCTTCTTTTCAAATTGACAAACCCTAAAAAAAATCACTAAAACCCTAGGGGACCAGTATAATCTGCTCGCCTACAGTCAGCGAATAATTGCTTCCGATTTAACCTCCATTAATGAATTGTCAGACCCCTCGCCGCCTCGAACCATACGCATTGATCAGCACCGAAGAAAACAAGCGTGTAAAAATCATCAGTAACAGCAGCTACAAACATTCAGCGTCATCTGGTTCATCTCCGTCGAATCTTCCGGCGGAAACCGGCAATAGCAGCCGACGACGTCGTTTTCTGGCCACTAATGCTTCATCCGACCGCCAGAGAAATCAGAATTCCGGCGCTCTGAACTTCTCAAATAAAATGAAGGCGACAGAGGGATGTGGAGGAGAAGCGAAAGAGAAGAAGAAGAATTCATGAAAGAAAAAGAAACCGCTCGAAATCCATTAAGTAGAAGAAGTTCCCGACTCTGTTATATGATTTGACCTGACGACGTCGTATTTCTGTTCGCTGAAAAATATAGTTGTAAGTGAAGGAAAAAAAGAAAACTATTTTGTTTCTAAATTTAAACATTTTTGTTTTAATAGTTCGATTATTTAATTTCAAGGAAAATTGCAAAACTATCCTCACATCTTCCCATTTTGAATTTTATAAACCACGCAATTAAAATCTGTAAAATCTTTTTTTAATACAATAAATTGGAGGTATGGACAAAAATGAACATAGTTAAATGGTAATTAGCATATATCTCTAATCAATGGGATGATTTGATTTTTTTTTTGGGAGAACTCAGCTTTATTGGTTGAAGTATAAAGAATTCTCCGTTTTAAAAAAGAGTCGAGAGAAAGTCTACCTTTGCCGGATGGTTTTTGTAAAATTAATGGCCAAAATTCATATCCCGATAGTTTTCCACAACCGTCGGGATAACTCGATTTTATTGGATAATTCTCCCAATGGTTTAAGTGAACCGTATGGAAAACTCGATTTATTTGTCACCATACGACGAATTCTCCCGACAGTTTTCTACAACCATGGTAGGCCGTTAGTAAATTGGTCCCTCCAATTAAGTTTTCTTTGTTCTATTTTTCATTTCTTTTCATTTAGTTTAGATTTAGAGAGTGAAAGCTTTGTCTTGTTTGTTGCATGAAGGTAAATGAAAAGAAAGAAACAAAGAGAAATGATAGATGATGTTTGGGAGGCAACCCTGGAACGGTTCATTGGTCCAAATGGACTGAGGTTAGTTAGGAGGAAATAGATTCAAACTTCATAATAACTCTTACCTTTAATTAATAATTCCTACATAGAAAATGTTTGGGAGGCAAGAAAAACAAAATGCAATTTTTCTAATTACACTAAAATTTGATTATTTGAGCCAACCTTAGCTCGAACGACTATTTGCTATAGGTAGCAATGAGTAGTTTGATGAGAAGAACCACCTTTTTATAAGTTCCATTGTTAAGCCTCAATTTAATATTACTTGTCATGAAAAGAGGTTTTTAGTGAAGTATCGTTTTTTTAATACAACATGTGGAGGTGGGAGAGAGTCGAACTCACAACCTCTTGGTTATGGACGTATCGTTTATATATTTAGTCATTTGAATAATATTTAATTAGGGCACGTCTCATAATGTTTTTATTCCTTTTCGTATTTTTTAATTTTTGAGAAATATAAGTATTTGGTAATTGTTTATATTGTTTCTCACTTTTAAAAAAAGTATCTAAAATTCTAAAATAAATTTTGGAATAATTTTTTTTTCATGTTTCCATTTTTTAAAACATAAATTAAAGTATTATTTTATATTATTGACTTATAAAACGAATAATAAATATTACATAAAATATTTTATATTTAATTTAAAATTTTACTTTTTTAATAAAAAATCTTAGAGAATGAAGAATAAGAAATGGTTACCAAATATATTTTTTAATAAAATTTTTTAATAAAAAAATAACAAGAATCAAAGAAAGAGTAACCAAAATGCAATTATATTTTTTAAAAGCATAAAACTGACAAGAAGAGTTGAGAGAAATGTCATTTAGGCCAAAAAGAATAAAAAAATAATAAAATTTGCCAACTGCTTGAAACATACACATGAACAAAGTTTAAAGAAAGTTCTAAAAATTGAAGTTTTTTTTTTTTAACTGATGTTTAACTTTTTAAAGATATTAAATAATAATTTTGAGAATAATATTAAGTATATCTATACTTTCGTTGAAATAACGATTTAGTTTCTGAACTTTAGTCTGTAATGATTTAGTACATGTACTTTTAAATTAGTAACAATTTAGTCAATCTAATTTAAAGTTTATAATGATTTAGTCTCGATCGTTAAACTTTTTGTTAAATTTATTTTGATGAAAATTTTCATAGTATGGATTAAATTGTTGCAAATTTTAAGTTATGAACAAGTTCAGAGACTAAATTTTGACCAATTAAAAAATACAGGACTAAATCGTTACAAATGAAATTTCAAAAATTAAATCGTTGCTTTGTAAAAGTGCACGACCAAATGTATTTTTTAATCCAACTTTAATTATTCAACATTGAGATTTTTTACTTCATGAAATTTTGTTGCAAATTTTTTAATAATAATAAATGGTTACCTTTTTTTAGTACACAAATGTTTACTTTCTTAAACTCTATTGGGTAACAATAATTTTGTTAGTTTTCTATTTTAAGAATCCGACTTATTTTCTCACAATACTCACATTATTAAAAACATTTTTTCTTTGACTTCTTTACTAAATTCTAAAACACAAAACAAAATTTCCCATTTTTAGTTTTAAAATTTTCACTAGAATTAAAAAAAATTAAAAGTATATTACAAAATCAATTTTTAAAAGAAAAAAAAGAATCTGTAGCAACCATACATTTAATTTGATAATTATATCGAACTTAAAAGTCAACAGTATCTCTTGATCTATTAATTTCTTTCTTTCTTTCTTTTTCTTTGATTAAATGCTCACATGGAAGAGTTGGGTTTAAAAAAAACAAAGAAAAATAATTAAAAATTTCATAAAGATTTATCTTAAAGAAAAAGGCAAATCTATTATCTTAACATTTATTTACAGATTTTCTAACATTGAATCAACCTCCATAAATCAATGTTTATATTTACAGTGAAAAAATGCACTAAAAAATTTAAAAAATTATTGGAGAATAAATAATTAATAAAGAATGATTGAAATGGTTTAAAAATTAATAATAAGTTTGGATTTATTTTAAGTGAACCCTTAAATCCAATATAATCGAGTTTTCATTTATTTGAAATCAACTCAACCCAAATCGTACGAGTTGAGTAAGGTTGATTGGGATTTTCACGTCATCGAATCTTTTAAACGCTTAATCGAAGATAACGGTCCTACTAGTCGTAACAATAATGTTAGAGTGTTATGAATTATTACTATTCTTCTTTTCATTTCAAAATGTCCTTTTAAATGTTATCTTTCAAGCATGTACTATGTAAACAATTTTTAAAAGTAATTCCATAGCTCATTCCCTCCTCCCATTAAATTACACGTTAAAAAAATTACCAACTATTTACCTATGGTAGAATCTACCTAATGAAATTTACTATAATATATCAAGCTAAAATATTAGCATAACTCTAAAATTAAACATTTTACTAATTCCTTAAAGGTTGGAGATTCAATCTTCCATCTCACACTACCGGTGGGTGAACGGGAAGCTTGTGGCTGAACGGGAATATCCCCTCTTCGATTCGAGTCTCATGGGGTACATAGTTGAGGCTCTTTCCTCTCATTGGAGGACGATTCTGGATTATAAAAAAAAATCCCTCATCTCACATTTGTTGTATTAAAAAAAATTAAAATATTACAAAAGTAACAATTTAAGAATTATAAATATAGAATAAAGTAGAATGAAACAATCAATTTATTATTATAACTATAGCCTACCAATACTTATTTAAGTCTATCATCGATTATTTAAATAGACGATTTTCACATAAATTAAAAAGATATTAATTTCCATTATTTAAACAGTAATGCATATTTTATAAAAATGCTCGAGTTTTTTAAGTGTTTAAAAAGTAAGATAGGAAGAAAATAATATCATCTAAATTTTTTTGGAAATTGTTTGGTTTCATTTTGCAATATCATAAGTTAATAATGTTAAGAACTTACTAAGTATTAAATAAAAAGTTCAACGAAACAAACTAGAATAGTTCTTTTTTTTAATATTAAGATGTATTATATGTTGTCACGTGGAGATCACTATTTATGTTATAATTTATAAATTTTTTAAATGATAATACTAAATTAATCTTTTATATAAAGTTTACGAGATAAAATATAATATTTATAATTTTAAAGACCAATATAGAATAAAAATTAAAATAAAAATGACGTTGTAAGACTTTTTTTAGAATGGTAACTCCAACGAAAATAGACCTTGATATTTGATCATTTGAGTCAAGTCATTATGAGATTTCGATTTTTTTCGAATAGTCTACTAGCTACGCACACTTGGCCCAGAAAAAGGCAGTTGCCACGTGTTACTGTTTCATCAACGGATTAAATGATATGTGACATGTGGATCAATAAGAAAGCTCCAAATGTTCGAAAAGGTTGTTGGCAGGTTTGAACTTCAACAACAAAGTTGTTAGATTGTCATATTTAATGTTTTCATAATAATTTCTAACATTGAAAATATTATATTTCGAAGTTGGAACCTATTTTAATAGATAAAAATATTAATTACCTTTCTTGATGTGGACGGTTCAATCTCCGCTTAATATAGTTTAAAAAATGAATTTTTAAATCATTTTTTAAAATTTGACTGAAATTTTAAATAAAGAAAAATTATGACTCAACATTTCAGTCAAAATATTTTAAATAAGCAATGAATTTTAAAGATGGTTTAAAAAATGGTCTGTTCAAATTATAAAGCTAAATTAAGATGGATAATGTTTTTGAAGGAACATGAATCTATAAATAAATAAATAAATAAATAAATAATAATTAGATTATATAAGAGTTAAATAGTTCACCAAAAAAAAGTTAAAAAAACAAAACCAAACTCAAACTGACTCTTCATCTTAAACATAGATTATCTAAATCCAGACTATAAAATCCTCCGACTCTACCCAAGTTTAAGATGTCAACCCGTGCCATACATCATTTTAATTTGATTAAATGACATAGACTTTCAAATCTAATAGACCAAAACAATTTTAGAATATTGTTATGTCCTACAAAATTTAGAGATTTTTTAATTAAATTTTGTTCCCGTAAGTTCGAATTAAATATGGTATATGTGAGAAAATAAAAAAAAAATGAAACTAATCAATACCATATAGTGAGTAGACCAGAGAACAGAAAGGAAGTTGAGCAACATTATTATATATGACATTTATTGTTGTTACAAAGTGTAGATATAAATAGACTGCACAAATTTAATGTTATTTGACTTTATATTTGGACTATATTTATGGATTTCATAAAATTAGTTAGATCAAACTTTCACTGTTGAAAAGAAACAACCTATCTTTCTCAATTATGAAAGATATTTAAAAGGGAAGAAAAAATCTACATCACTTTTTTTTTATAGCAAAATACGTTTTTGTCTTTGAAGTTTGAATTAGGTGTCCAATTTATCCCTATAATTTTAAAAGGTATATTTTTAATCTCTCAAATTTGAAAAATAGTTTAAAATGATCCTTGAATTAAATTAATCGTTAGTGACTAATAGAAAAATGATATGGCAATTTTTAGGTAATTTGTTACTATGCGTGTTCAAAAAACCGACAATGAATCCAAACAACCCAACCCAAACTGTAAGGGTTGGGTTTAAATATATTTTTTTTAATTTTTAATTTAATTTTTAAAATTTTAAATTAATTTTTGTTATTATTAGTATAAAATCTGAAGAAAAAAAGTGGCTAAATGGGATATTAGCTTGAGTTTTTTTTTTAAATTAAAAAGTATTTATAAGATTAATATATATTAATATTATTATATAAAAAAATAAAAAAAGTAATAAAAAATTAAACGGGTCGGGGTCGGGGACTCGGTCAAATCGGGGAATCTCCGACTCGACCCGCGGATCCCGCAGGTATTTTTGTCATCCTTACTCGTTGGTTGTTGGTCTCCCTATAACTTGTTTTCTTTGAAAAAAAGGAGATCCAACCCGATGACCCAACCCGAAAATTTTGGGCTGGGTTGAATATTTAGTTTGGTTCTTATGGTTTTCTAGTTAGTCCTAAAAAACTCCATAACTCATCCAACCCAACCCAAAGCCCTTTTGTTTTCACTACAAACATATACTCTTCCAAATTATTAAATAATATATATCTTTTATTGATATATAGAACGACAATTAATAATATATTTTTCTTTTCAATCATCTAATTTACTGTATTACAAACATATACTATTTCAAAATATTATATAATATATAGCTTTTAGAGTACGAACTCAAATATTAGGTTATATATTATATACCTTTAAATATATGTGGCATATATCAAAACCTAATCCATATTAAGTTCATACCTCAACATATACCCAACATATAGGCATAAGATTTGAGGTTTGTTCATTGGTCCACTATTCTAAACAAATAAATTAAATATAAAAAGTTTGATTTAACATATACCCAGCATATATTCCTTAGGTTTAATATATACCCAACATAAACTTTATTTTCTTTTTTTCCATTTCTCAAGTGCCCAGCCCCTTTGGTGTTCCTGGCAGTTGACCCTCCAATCCCATATTGACTTTGCGAGCTTGATTTCCAACGCTTCAATTGACTCGCCTTCACTCAAATGCAGATCTGCACCATGGATGGGCATCGTGGGGAAAAGGTTTCACGATTTTCGGGATTTGAGAGCCAAGAGAATATTTTGAATACTACACCACGATAATGCTATTTTTTAAAGATTCGGATACAAAGTGGGCCACCTTGCAGCCCAAAGTAAGCCCATTAGAATAAGCCCATTGGGTCGAGAAAAGACGAACCAACCCTTTGTTACCATTCTCTGAAGCAGACTTTTCCAAAAGTCGGTAAAATATTGATAAACCAATTGGTCAATTTTTTTTGACTGGCTGGTGTGGGTGTGGACAACCTACCCTGCAAATACCCACAGAGGATAACTACGCTACTACAGTGTTAATTCAACAAATGTACTGTGAAGAGGAAGGAAAAAAGGTCCCAGAACAGGCGGTCACTTTTTAAAATTTAGAAACCAAATTGAAACTTATCATCAAACTCAAAAACCAAAAAGTATATTTTACAAAAAAAAAAAAAAAACATACATATATGTGTGCTAAGTGAATATTACAATTCACTGTATCCAAAAATCATATCCAACATCACTCAAAATGCTCATAAATTTAAGTGTTGTAAAAATAATTTTTATGAAACTTACTTGAACATCATACTGAAAAGAGGGAACCATTTTGTTTCCTCATTTGTTACTCTTTAGATAATTGATTTCTGTGGTACAAAGGCTATAGCTAATGCAATGACTAATAAATTCTACACAACCCTGCAGAAGACAAGATGAAGATACATGCCTATCTCCTCTGGAAGTTAAGGAATTTGATGCCATAGGCAAACACAAAGAAGAAGGCGAGAACCCAGACGACGTGTGCTACGACCACGATCGGGATGAAGTCGTWGTCGTACCCGAACCCTTCTTTAAGGAACATCTTTAGTCCTACATTTCCRAATCCTGGTTTCTGAATATGAACATCTTTGTCACCAACTTGTGAAGCTACAAGGCCATATATTGTCCAAGCCACAGGATTAGCCCAATAATACCATCTCCACCATATGGGAATCAACTGCAGAAAAGTTGGTTTAACCATGAGTTCCAGAAAGTTCAAGATAATCGAAGTTCGGAGTATCGAATTCAGATGTCATGTACCGGTCGAGGAATAAGAAAACCCGAGAACAAGTTCCAAAAGCCAAAGAAGAAGGCCATGACAACGGCTGCAATGTGGAGGCCTGGAGTCAATGCTACAACCATCATCCCATATAGTGTGAAGTATATGAAACACATTAGAACCAAGTAGTAGAACAGTAAAAACTTTCCCACTTTCCACTCAAACCCAATCATGCTATAAAGAAGCAAACAGTAAATTAAAGATTGCAGAGATACATAAACTGTCTCAATTGCCACCTGCAGGRAAAAAAGGTTTAATCTTTAGTTCACTTTTTTCTATAATATTTCACCAGAAAGCTAAACTTGCCTGAAGACAGTTTCCATTACAGCTTTATGAATCTTAACTGAATATATTTAAGCTTTACAATCCATAATCTACTAATGATTAACATGGTATTAGAGTAGGAGTCTTTTAGTTGAAACCTTTACGATGTTATTCTCATCTCTTCTCATTTCGTATAATATAGGTTAAAATATTATTTTGGTATCGATACTTTTAGTTTTTGTTTATTTTAGTACCTCTACTTTTAGAATGTCTATCTTAGCCATTGTACTTCCAGTTTTTGTTCATGTTGGCTTTTCTATATTCAACTTTGGTTCATTTTAGTTTTTGTACTTTTAAAAAGTGACAATCATGGCCTCTSTTTGCAAGATTTGGACAACAAAATCTATACAAAATAGAAACCGTTTAATATAAAGTATATTGAGTTTAGTGTCGCGTTGAAAATGTGATCTAGAAAATAAGATAAAAAATAAAATGAAATGACTAAAACAATCGCTTTTTAAAAGTGCAGACGAAAGTACAAGGATCAAAATAATAATTTTGAAAGTAGAGGACCAAAATGAAAAAAAACTGAAAGTATAAGAACCAAAATAGTATTTTAACCCATGATATACTAAGYGCGTGTAGCTCCCATGTGAGTGAGAGTTTAAGAATATATTAAAAAGATTAAACTTATACTAATCTATCATATTAAGCTTTTGAGTCTAGTGATGATTTAATATTGAGGTGGTGGTTTGAACGGGTGAGTCATTTTTGTTACCTGAGCAAATGCATAAGGTAATGCAGAATACATCCCGGCAGCTCTTTCTCGATAGAAAACTGTTCTTTCGATAGTGACCACAGACTGCACAGCTGAAGCATTGGTAGCTCCAAGGAAAAGGACAGCAGCATATATAGCGCCCATAATATTCAACACATCTTGTTCCTTGGCTCTGTTAAATACAGARCARAAACAAAACATCAWAACCATARRACGTGAARTCARGTACAAATAATTACRGAGGCCAGTAAAGCCTTACAAYTTTTGTCCCTTGTTCCAGAAAATTAGACCAAATAAGATACCAATAACAATTGTAATGAAGAAGCGTATGGCATTGTATTGAGCGTGTCTCCAGTAAGAGCAATGTTGTTTCCAGAAGCAAGCTTTGCACTGARAGAAAAACGATTGTGAGTATTCGGTTGGGAAGTGTAGGTCTTTAGACCCTGGAGCTGGAGTACAAAGATCCAYTATAAGTTCTTGGTTCCTCCTGAAACAAAAATTACAGTGTCAAGAAAAATGATAYAAATTCAAGCTTTTKAWCTTAAGGCACGACCGTACATACTGATAAACTGGAGATTTAGCAAAAGTATCAGCRAAATCGATATCTAGTTGAGCCTCCACTGGAGGTGYAGTAACCTCAAGCATCCATGTAGCAGGATTCTGAYCGTCTTCAATCTTTGGAATCCCTGGAATGGCCTGTCATTAAATAGTCACCACATCMAACACTTGGGTAGAAAATGAAAARAAGAAGAAAAACACACGCACACATATAACAACCAAAATAAATATRCTCACCTCAAAATATTCAATGAGTTTGCAAGATCGCTGACCAAGAGGTCCRGCATAAATCATTCGYCCACCATGTTTCATGAGCAGTAACTACATTAAGCRTTGAAATTCAAAGAATTAAGAACRSTGTAGCAACAATCAAACATAACCATTTAGAGATGGTTCAACGATACCTCATCAAAAGTTTCAAAAATGTCTATGCTTGGCTGGTGAATTGTGCATACAACAGTTCTCCCAGTATCAACAGTATTTCTCACCGTACGCATAACAATGGCAGCAGATCTAGCATCGAGACCAGAAGTTGGTTCGTCCATGAAGATGATAGAAGGATTAGCAACCAACTCAACTGCTATTGTCAATCTCTTCCTTTGTTCTGTTGAAAGGCCATCTACACCTGGAAGCCCCACTARAGCATCTCTCAATGTATCAAGTTCAATCAGTTTCATTACTTCTTCTACAAACATCTACATGAATGATCACAAGTCCTTCAATAAAAGTTCAACCACATTTTGTCCCTACTGAAAACATGGAGCTGAAAAAGTTTCTAGTTGTGATCGTTCAAAACAAAAAGAGTGCTTGAAAAAATATACCTTTCTTGTTTTGACATCCACATTTGAGGAAAGACGGAGCCARGCAGAAAACAGGAGAGACTCGTAGATAGTAACATGAGGCGAATGAATGTCATTTTGTTCACAATAACCACTTACTCGAGCAAAGGTTGATTGCTTCTTTGGATAACCAGAGATGCATATATTTCCTTCGATATAACCACTAGTCTTTCTCCCAGCTARCACATCCATAAGAGTAGTTTTCCCAGCACCACTAACACCCACAAGTGCTGTTAATATCCCTGGTCGAAATGCTCCACTAACATCTCCTAGAAGTTGAAGACGACCTTCCTCGACACCATGCATCTTCATTTCCTAATTTGGAAGACATTGAGATTTAGTGATCAAGTAGTTTCAATGTGGCTTTATGACAACATCCATACAAAAACTTAGAAACTTCAGTTAAGTTAACTTACAGTCATAGGCATATCCACATAATAGTTGACATGGTTGAATGCTAGTGAAAGAGGCTGGAAAGGCAAAACCATTCCTTTCCTTTGCACAGGGTCTGAAGCAACTTCTATTTCTGAACACTTGATGACTTCATCGTCAATGCCTATGAATTTTTTTTTCCAAAAACATCAAACCTTTAATTAAACAAAATATTATTATACAAGTCCACAAGAAACTTGATTATGCAAATTCTTCCTTCAAAACACAACCTTCTAATTTTTGTTGTGTAGTGGACCTATTATTTTTCCTTTTCTTCTGGTCTTCATTGGTGCTAATGAGAGCCTTTGAATCAGTAGGAACTGAAAATAGCTTCAAAGAATCAATACAATAACAATAATACTAATTTCAATGAAAAATAGAATTAAACTCTTTAATATAAATATACCGAAGGGTGAGATTATTTACGATTCAAATAAGTCAGAGCTATTGTAAATAGAAYGTTGAAGAGAAGATTATAGCCGAAAAGTGCTGCAATGCAAATCCAGTACCAACGTTCTTCCTTAAAGAAACCCCTACTATCAAGGAGCACTTTTCCAACCGTWGGTTCATTAATTCTATGGTCTGTATTTTTCTGCATTAGGCAAGTATGCTTTGAGTTACTATGATGGAAAAAGAACAAACAACTAAAATTAATATCATTTCCCACTTGAAGATCCGCGATCATTATTCTAGCTAAGATTTACCTTGCTCCATCTTTTGTCAAGGAACTCATTAATGACAATGGCATTTTGTCCATACATCATGGGAGAAGCATAAAAGCCCCAAATCATCCAAGGCCCAATGTTATCTGTGTATAAAAGGAAAATCAAATTTCAGTAAACAAAATATTTTTGTCTACTAGAAGTACAATGTTGTAAAGTTACATKCTAGTGACAAAGAAAGGAGAACAATCACTTACCTTTGTCAATAATGAAACCTCCAAGCAAGAAAACTATGAAAAGAGCAAATGTGCCCAAAGTATTTGCAAGAACCAGTGTTCTTCCAACTGCAGCCATAAGGCGAAATAGTGACAGAGATGTTTGATGCAGGGCAAAGAATGCCAGAAACTGCTTAAAGAACCTAGAAAATAGATAAACAATACGGTAAAGTTTACTTTATTAACAAATGAAAAAGAGAAAAGAAAGAAAAGATGTATACCTACTAGGAGCAGGAGCAAACCCAATTGTGTAATAASTTAAAAGAATCCATATCCCTGATTCTGTGAGAGATAGAGGAATTCTAATGAGCCAAATTGGCAAACTGAATGCCCAAGCTGGATAGAACAAGAAATCTCTCTGCTTAAAGAACACTGGRAGCCTGAAAAGAGTGAGAGCCAATTCTGCCATTCCATTAAACATGAAATTCACGAGGCTGAAAAACAAGGCTCCAAAGAACTTGCTTCCGTCGAGTACAGTGCCCACTTTCATTTCAGTCCTTAGGAACACAGTCATTGCAATGATGGACATAATGGTAATCTGAACAGTCTTGAACACATAGATGAAAGCRTTTCTCTTCATTAGCAAAACCTCTCTTGAGTAACATGCCTTGAAGAGCTCCCAATTTGATAAACCATATTTCTCTGTGACTAATGCAGCTGGGTGGGCTTTGGATTTGTCRWAAGGCAGTTCAAGATYAGAGGCAAGCTGTTGACCAATGGAAAAAGARTTGAATCCCWGCAAAAATTCAGGAACTGAAATGAATCTATATGGGTGGTTCTTTCTATACCAATATTGTTCTTGGTCCTTTTYTGATGTCACTTCCTGTAAGAAATCAGCAACTCCTTTCCTTTCTGGGCATTTGAAGCCCATAAATTCAAAGAAKTCAAGAACTTTTTCTCTCGGACCTTGATACACAATTTGACCTTCTGAAAGTAGAATGATATCATCAAATAGATTATAAGTTTCAGGGGCTGGTTGTAGCAAAGAAATGACCATTGTTACGTCCATTATAT
>NW_019104520.1:626932-643974 GCF_001995035.1 Momordica charantia | reverse complement strand
GTTGACTGATATAAGCACAAGTTCTTTGAGGCACAAACTCATGCATTTCATGCCCGCAATATGTCACTTTCCCACTTTCCTGTTGACATTTTGCAAGCACTAATTTCTCTTTTGTGCTTAAACTTTTACATAACGAGTCTTTCAACTTTCAAATATCTTATTTTAACCCCTCAACCTTTTATAAAAAATTATTGGTCATYCTTAATGGTTTATTAATTATTTAACACAAGTTGTATCAATTTTGAAACAGAACTTGACCTATCACATGAGACTTCAAATAATTGTACCATTAGACATCAACCCGTTGAATAAACCAACAAAATATATGCCTATTTTAATTTTCCATGGAAATGACTATAATAATGCATGAAATTTAAGAGACCCAAACAGGATTTAAACCTAAAACAAATCATAATTATGAAAAATAAATAGATGATTTATTACAAAATATACTATGAAAAAAATTCACCAATGCATTGAATTTAGCACCTTCAAATTTTTATCAAGTTTCCCAGCAAGTGCCAGCAACAAGGTAGTTTTCCCAGAGCTTGGAGGACCCAGAAGTAGTGTCATCCTGAAAAGCAGAAAAAAGAAAGCATATACTCAATTCACCAACAACATCCTAGGGAGCAAGGCAACAGTTATGTAGAACATAGTAAAGTAATAATAATAATTTAAAGAGTGGAAGAAGTGGTAAGAGAAGCAAAGATGATACTAAAGGAAATTCACATTTATTGACCTGAGAGGGAATAAAGATACCTCAAAACCATCTCAAAAATATTCCTTGCTTGTTAAATGTTCAGTTTTAGTTCTTGAATGAGAATTATTTTAGTAATTGTCATTAATTTTTCGTCAACCATTTAACAAAGATTTAAATTAGTTAGAGAACCTTCTTTTCCATAGTAGATGCGACTTCAAATATTATCTGCACATCAACTCATTAGAAAAATAAACAAAATATGTATCTATGTTATATTTTTGTGTAAAAAAAAAAGATGTGAATGGCTAAAATTATTTTTTATACAAATTTCGTGGACTAAAATAGAATATTTGAAAATTTATAGACGAAAAGAAAATTAGCTACCGAAGTTCGACAAATAAGGTAGGATTTTCTCTGTTTGTTTTTACTTAAATTTATTGTAAAACAAAATAGGATTAAATTTGTAGTCCAGAAAAATGATTAAGTAATATTCAAAAAACTAATAGGGGAGGGTGATTTTTCTTTTTTCTTTTTTTATTTTTAGAAAGATTGTACCTCGAAGGTTTGATAATTCCATTTAGATCTTTAAGTATCTGAATCTTTCTCTTCTTAGATGGAGCCAACCCAATCAACCCAAGCCAACTCTGTTTTGCATAACATTCAAAGCAATAATAATCAGAAAAATAATTACCTACTTGTCACATGGCTGCCGCGTGATTTAATCCTCTATTTGATGCTTTTATTATCCTAGGTCGCAACATTTGTTTTGGTTGATTAATGTTTAAAATTTAGAAGTCGTTTTGTCTTGTGACTTAAAAAATATACATTTATATTCTTTATTTTATTAGATTCTTTGTAACTTAAAAGATAATTTTTAACTAAATTAAAAATTATAACCATATTGATTAAGGCATATATCATCCACAAAAAGTGTAGAGGTCTTGATTCTCATCCTTAGATATCGTTGAACAAAAAAAAGTCTATAGTCATTAGCGAGTAATATCAAACATACATTTAATTAATAAAAGATAAATCAAAATCAAAATAAATATTGAACTTCTAAAAAATGAGTACTAAATTAATATTATAAGTAAACAACTTAAATTTATAAACATTAACACTTAACYGTAATTTTTTTTAACAAATACTTAACTACAATTTACTATTTAAAACTAAGTACTACTTGATACTAATTAAACTAACATTCAATGTTTTAAAAGGCTTTTGAGGCTTASGCCTTGAGGCCCGCCTTGAGGCAAGGCTCTAACTTTTAGCCTCAAGTCTTACGCCTTCTTTGGACTAGAAGAGGCTTACGCCTCGCATAGAAGAGGCTTACGCCTCTTTGAAAACGCACTGAGGCTTAAAGTATACGCCTCGTGTAATGATTACAAGAATACTATTAATTTTTCCAATTCTTAAAAAATATCAAGGTTTTTTTTGTATGGAATCCTAAGCAGGAGTTGTAACAATTCAATCTATTACTACTTTTACKACCTAGACTTTAAAAATAAAAAATATTGAAGACAATAATTTATAGAATAAGTAAGTTYTATTGRTGATAATAGTAGTGATGYTATGATGTTTTTTTAGAATTTTTTAGTAGTGATGTTATGATGTTTTTTTAGAATTTTTTTTTCAGTGACAAGTAACAGGTGGATATTTTGATAATTTTATATAACTATTATGTTTGGTAATACTTGACCACACAAATTTAGGATTTGTTTAATTCTTTTAATTAAAATTGAGGCTTACGCCTCATACCGCCTTGAGGCTTACGCCTCGCCTTTTCAAGAGAAAAAGCCTCGAGGCCGCCTTTAGCCTTTTAAAACATTGCTAACATTAATACAAAATGGTTGATTAATTTAGGGAGAATTACAGAAACTAGCACAAAAGACATATGTATTTATATATATAGCATTAGGTTTAAAATTTTACAAAATGACATAAATTGCATACT
This sequence comes from Momordica charantia, assembly GCF_001995035.1. The sequence goes on along the minus strand of NW_019104520.1, from coordinate 641,317 downwards.
TATACAATCACATGAAACCAACTAAAAATCACTCTGGGGGTTTGAAAAAAAATAAAAAGTAAAGATATTTGTATAAATACATGTTTATTTAATGTTATTTATTATGAATTTTCCATAAATTTTTAATACTAAAAATGAATCAATATAATTAATTACATTGATAATAAATAATTTTTTAATCATTTCATACAAATAAATAATCCCCCTCCCCCTTTTGAGTACACAACATGAGGGCTTGGGATGTGAACTCTAGTTGACAACTACCCCTTCCTTCTAGTACCTCTTATTTAGTATTAATACATATTCCTTTTTTAAAAGCTATAAATGATTTTCTGCCTCTCATTTATTTCCAAATAAATAATTTTATCAACTAAGTAATTGTGTATTGTTATAATTAGGCGATGTTTACATTCACAAATGAGAACCTAACTCAAATTTTGGAATCTCATTCCGCAAAGAATTCCTCCCCCACACCCTAATCAATCTTATTTTCATTCCTTATTTCGCGGGTCCCACACATTTCTTAGAATTACTTTACTACTTTTATACTTTCTCTCTTTATTAATTTATTGGTTGGTATGAWTTTATTATAAAATATTATAAATTTATATTTTTTTTTACTTTGTTATTATTAATTAATATCAATATATTTTTTAAAATATAATTTATTGTTATTGAATGCTAGAATAATAAAATTTAATAATATTTTATGTTAAATTCTAATAAAAATGAATTTTAGTGGATGTRATTTTATTTTAATTATTCATTATTATTAATATTAAATAAATTGTTATAACAAATAATATTTATTATCAACCATATAGTAATAAATTACATTAAAATTTATTGTTATTGTAATTAAAAAAAATAGCATAATGTATTTATAATTAACTAGAAAGAAGAAAATGATATTACATATAGTTTTACTTTYAGTAAACAATGTAATTYTGGTTTCTATTCCATAAAATTACTGGTAAACAATATCAAATGAATAGCATTYYGATTCATTTTGATTCATTCCTGTAAAGTAAACATGGTCTTAGTTCTTAATTCTCAAATATTTTAATATAGTTTTCAAATACCTAAAAACTTATTTATTAATGAATTGAAACTCGACAAAAACATATATATAAGCCTATATATCAAATTCCAAAAAGTTTTTCCATTATAAAAAATTAAAATTTAAAATAAAATATTAGTCTAATTCAATTTTAGTCGAAACTTTCAAGATCCATCAACTTTAAAGGTTATATTTCAGTCTTCACAGTCTCTTTATTTTTCTATTTTATGAAATCTAAAAGTTTGTAAAAGTTTATAAATCAAAGTGTAATTTAAACCTAAAATATTTATGAGTTGAATTAAAAAAGTTTACYCAATAAAAACTTTTTTTCGTAATGCAAACGAATTGGAAATTGGAAAAAATACCTCAAGGGTGTTAAGGGTGCCATTGAGCAGAGTGGGCAGTGCTCTGTTCCCAACGTAAACYTCTCCTTCGACTGACAAATTCTGGAAACGAACTTCGATTCTCGGAATTTCAATCCCCACTCTGCACCAAAAATACCTCAAATCGGTCGCGATTCGAGACAAGAAATTTCTATTATGGCGTTTTTAGGGCTTACCGATCGGTTCTGTCTCTGAGCCGTCGGAGAAATTTCTCGTTATCTTCTTCGACAACCTTCAACATGCTTTCCATCAACTGTTTCCTCTCCTGAAATCCGAGCGCCGTCACGTCGATTTCGCGGTGAACCACCTTGCCATTGTCCAGAACTTGCCGGAGCATTCCCTTCCGCATCCGATCGTACGTCGGAAGCCGCTCGATGGCCGCCCACCGTAGCTCTTCCTCGTCGTCCATTCTTCCGCTTCTCGTAAACACGTCCGGCGGCGTCTGCCATAACTCCCGTATGCTCGCCGACGCCCAACTCCGGCGGCTCCCCGACGAATCCCCGCTCCGCCGGCTATTCGCTATTCGACCGAAATCGTCCCCTGCCAATCCCGTAGTCATAAATTCCAATTTCGGCTTCTTTTCAAATTGAAAAACCCTAAAAAATTCACCAAAACCCTAGGGGACCGGTTTAATCTGCTCGCCTACAGTCAGCGAGTTATTGCTTCCGATTCGACCTCCATTAATGAATTTTCAGACTCCTCGCCGTCCTCGAACCATACGCATTGATCACCACCGAATAAAACAAGTGTCTAAAAATCATCAGTAACAGCAGCTACAAACATTCAGCGTTATCTGGTTCATCTCCGTCGAATCTTCCGGCGGAAACCGGCAATAGCAGGCGACGACGTCGTTTTCTGGCCACTAATGCTTCATCCGACCGCCGGAGAAATCAGAATTCCGGCGCTCTGAACTTCTTAAATAAAATGAAAGGCGACAGAGGGATGTGGAGGAGAAGCGAAAGAGAAAAAGAAGAATTCATGAAAGAAAAAGAAACCGCTCGGAATCCATCAAGTAGAAGAAGTTCCCGACTCTGTTATATGATTTGACCTGACGACGTCGTATTTCTGTTCGCTGGAAAATATAGTTGTAAAYGAAGGGGGAAAAACTATTTTGTTTCTAAATTTAAACATTTTTGTTTTAATAATTCGATTATTTAATTTTAAGGAAAATTGCAAAACTATCCTCACATATTCCTATTTTAAATCGGATGAATCACTATGTTGCAATTAAACTCTTAAATATATTTTTGTAATACAATAAATTAATAGTATGGGAGTTTGAACCTCCGATCTTAGCGTGAATATAGTCTCCACCCAGACTACACGAAAGCGCATACCATGATATGAATTTGAAGAAATAGACCATTAYATTGACAATAATGAGCCAAACTAGTATTTACAGTAAATCCACTTGTTAAATAGTTACGCATTGATGCATTACTKGCACTTTTGATAAAATTTATGTATTTATATATATAATATTAGGTTTTAAACTTTACAAAAGTAGTGTAACTTACAAGTTTATAGGATCACATAAAACTAATAAAAAGTCACTTTTGTGATATTTAAAAARAATAATGATATTTTTATAAACACATWTTTATTTTATGAGATTAAATAGATACAATACAAAGACTAAAGATGTAGTTTGATACAATAATAACAATTCTCTTGATAATTAAATAAATTATTTTCTCTACTTTTGTGATATTTAAAAAATAATAATAACGATTATATTTTTATAAATACATATTTGTTTTATGACATTTAATATAATTTTCCTCTTTTTAAACACTTTGAATGCTGAGTTTAGATATTAATTTTCAATTATTCAAAATAATTAAACATATTTAAAAGTTAGAGATTAAATAGATACATCAAAAGACTAAATATTAAATATGTAGTTTGATACAATAATAACAATTTTATTGGGAATTAAATAAATTATTTTCTCTAGGTTTTAAATAAAGTTAGGCTCCCTATAATTGAAATTAGGATTTTTTTTTTATTACTAGGGTGGGAGATTGAACACACAACCTCTTGATTTAAGATATATGTTAATTACCGGTGAAATAAGCTCGCTTTGGTTGAAATTAGTTTTCTTACTATCTATCAAACYGATATCAATTAATGATAGATGGAAATAAAAATGTTTCACAAATTAAAAAACGATGAACTATATTYGTTTGGGCTGAAATTAGCTTTATTACTGTCTATCCAATTGATGAAAAAAAAGTTACAAATATATAAAAAAAAAACAGAGAGAGTTTCAATTATTGTATTTAGCAATTCTTTTTAGTATATTTATAAGATATTATTAATAAATGAGAAAAAATATCACTAATTAAAAAGTAAGATCCCTTCCTTTTCAGAAATAAAAATAAAAATAAAAAAAGATCCCTTCGCTAATCCATAAAGGTCCCAATTTACCCCAATAATATATATATATATATATATATATATATATATATATATATTATAATATGTGGGTGGAAATTCGAACTCACATTTTATATTCGGGTTAGCAATGACCACAATAATATTTGCTATGCTATTGATTGTATCGAGATAAATATAAATTAATTTTTCATTACACGTCACTCATTAATGATAGAAATTATATAATAAAATTATTAAATTAAAGTATAAAGATAGAAAATAAAAATTTGAAAAGTATATTGACAAATGTCTGATACAAATGTGAAAGTATGGTGAAATTTAACTTAAAATCTTTTTAAATTTTGAGATATTCATATTATCTTTAGCATTATAGTAAAGAGAGGAATATATATTTTCATTTAGCACAAAAAGAAAAAAGGAAACGTTGTACCATCATTAATTTTTTTTTAATAGATACTAACAAATGGTCTAAACAATATTAATTGGTCAACACGAACCGCATTTAAAAGGTTTATTAATGTTATATTTTAAAAAAATTACTAAGAGTTACAAAATAAGGTTAAAAAATAATTTTGTCCTGATGTACTTTAATTTGTAATGTAGYTGTAATTTTAAATTAGTAACAATTTAGTATCTGAACTTTAACATGTAATAATTTAGTTCACGTGTAGTAAAATACTCGWAACAATTTTAAAAAAATCTTTCCTTAAAAAATCTCATCAAAATTGAGTGTTCATTTTTATTAAGTAATAATTTGTGTCTTTGTAGTTTATAAACATACATTTGGTCCTTTATCATTTTATCGATCTACATGTATACGAAATCTGATTAAATCTTAACAACATTTCTTTACGATAGAGAGTCGTTACAAAGTTTAGACTAGAGCGATGAAATTATGTTATAAATTTGAAAATAGAATTTCAACCTAACAACCTTAAGAAAATTAGTTTATTGTCTCAAACCTTGAAGTTGATGTGAAAAATGGATTAATATTCATAATATATGAGGAAAAAAGAAATGCAATTTTGCTAATTACAATAACGGCTATTTACTATAGATAGAGTGGATTCATAATATATATTTAAGTGTTTCTTTTTTATATTTGTTAATTTTTAAGAAATATAAGTATTTGATAACTATTTATGTCGTTTCTCATTTTTAATAAATGTATATTCATATTTGTGCAAAAATTTTGTAATAAAAGAATCAAGATTTTTATTTTATTATTTCTGTTTCTATTTTTTCAAAACATAAATGAAAGCATTATTTTATCATTATTGACTTATAAGAATAAATAATAAAAAACAAATATAACATAAAATATTTAATATTTAATTTAAAATTATTTTTCATATAAAAAATTTACTTTATTAATTTAAAATTTGGAGGATGAGAAATAAGAAATGATACCAAACATGTTTATATATTTTTTTCCGATTAAGAACAAGAATCAAGAACGGTAAATAAATGCAGTTTTGTTTTCAAAAGCATGAACGAGGAAGAAACTAAGAAGGYAAGGCAAAAGGAATGAAAAGAGGAGAGAGATAATGCCACTTAGGGCAAAATTAATAAAAACATGATAAAATTTGTCCACTCGTTTRAAATATACACATAAGCAAAGTCGAGTTGACATATATTAATTGTTACGTTATCATTTTGTTAAGAAATCTAAGTATTTTACAATTAATTATGTCTCTTATTTCTCGTTTTTTARAAACATTCTCAAAATTGTATAGAGATTTTGGGAACAATCAAAACAAGTTTTTTGTTTCTTGTTTCCGTTTCCAATTTGTTACAAAACATACATATAAATCGTGTTTGATCATCTTTGAATTTATGGGTGTTAGGGACATGCAATTATATTTTTCTTTATTAAAAAGGAAGAAACATAAACAAGAAACGGCAACGTTATCAAACGGGTCCAAAATTAATTACAAAATTATTAAAATTTTCAAGAAAATTGAAAACGAAAAACAAAAGAAATAGAAACATTATCAAACGAACATTTAGCGACCAAACGTGTCATTTTGAAAACCTCAAGAATCAACTAGAAACTAAATCTAATTTCAAGGACTAAAATGATGCTTTTAAAAATTCAATACCAAATAGAAATCAAGTTCAATAACCTAAAATATATTTTACCCATGAATATCAATTTTTAAAAGAAATATTAAATATGCAAGTACTTCAATCACTATTATGTTATATAATGTTTTATATATTTATTTCAATGGTCAAACATAAGGTACCACTTTCCGATAAAGAGGTTGTGAGTTCGAATCTTCATTCCCAAACGTCGTACTTTATACATATAATTCAAATGTTAGCCTTATCTTGTATATAAATTAGACGCTAGAATTTAAAAATACATGACTAAATCATTACAAATTAAAGTTTAGGGGCTAAATTGGGTAACAATAACTTTTTTTCTATTTTAAAAATCCAATTTATTTTCTTAGGATTGCTTTATTTGTTCCTCACATTATTAAAAACTCTTCTTTTTTTTTTTACTTCTTAACTAAATTTTAAAGACACAAAACAAAATTTACCATTTTTAGTTTTTAAAATTTCACTATAATTTAGAAAAAAAAAAGTAATAAAAGTATATTACAAAATCAATAAAGATGGGTAGTCATTATTTTTTAAAATTAAAAAAAAAATCTCCACAACCATACATTTAATTTGGTAATTATATGGAAATTAAAAGTCAACAGTACTCTCTTGATTTTTTTTTTGACACAGTACTCTCTTGATCTATTAATTTCTTTCTTTCCTTTACTTTAATTAAATGCTCACGTGGAAGAGTTGGGTTTTAAAAAAATAAAGAAAAATAATTAAAATTGATTTATCTTTAAAAAAAAACAAAAAAGCAAAAGCAAATACTATAATCTTAACATATATTTACATATTTATTTATATGATTGAAAACTACTCTAAAAAAATTTAAAAAGTTATTGGAGAATAAATAATAAAAAAGAATAATAATCTTAAAAACTAATAATAACTTTTGACTTATTTTAAATCAACACATGAACTAACCTAATTAATAGAGTTTTCGTTTATTTCAAATTAACTCAATCCAAAACGTACAAATTGAGTTGGGTTAGATCCAGATTTTTGGATTGTCGAATCTTTTGAACACTCCTAATATTCATATCTACCTTTAACTAGTTGAGCTATGGTTGCAATAATTTTAGATTGCTAACTTATATTATATTACGACTATATTCTTCTTCTCATATCAAATTGTCCCTTTTTAAATGTTATCTTTCAAGCATGTAATAGGTAAACAATTTTTAAAAGTAATTCCATAGCTTCAAATTCCATCTTYCCATTAAATTATACATTAAAAAAATTACCAACTATTTGTTTTATACAACAAGTGGAGATTGAGATTCAAACTCACGAAGTTTTGGTCAATAAAATATTAGCATAATTCAAAAGTTAAGACATTTTATTTCTTCTCGAGAGGTAGAAGCTCAATTCCTCATCTCACATTTGTTGTATTAAAATAATACAAAAGTGACCGCTTAAAAATTATAAATATTGAATAAAGTAGAATACTTCACTCAACTATTATTATAATTATAGCTCATTAGTACTTAATAAAGTCTACCATCGATTATTTAATAGACGACTTTTCACAAAAATTAAAAAGATATTAATTACCTTGATCAAAGTCATTAGTGATTCGTGAAAAACTATTATATTTGGTGATTAGAGAAACAGTAATACTTAATTATTTTTAGAATTATTATTTACTAGTATAAATAATTAATTAAAAAAATATATTTAATACTTTATTCACAATTTAATATATATGTCAATAAAATATATATTAATTATTTAAAAAACGAAATCGAGGTTCGGATCGGGACATGTATTTTCTATTGCTGGAGCAGCGACCCGACCTTGTGTGAACTTTTGTCATCCCTAATGTAGAGATATGAAAATACAAGTTTAGAGGGATAGAAATAAACTTTTAAAAGATCAATTTTATAGTGATAAAGAAAAATATTTAATTTTAGAGAGGAAGAGTATAGTTGAGAGGAAAAGATACGTTGATTAGAAAGGAAAAAAAAAAACTAAAAGAAAATTGAAAGATGATTGAGCCACCGAAAAGGAGAGTGCACTTTGTTGGTATAAATAGTGACTATCATTTCTTTTTCCATGGTCTTAATATCCCTCTCATTCGGATGTCATATCGGTTCATTCATGTATCCCTCCCCTCTAGTCGGGTGTCACACAAACGATCCCTAAGGATTAAATGGTTCACCAAACAACGAGGAAAAATAAAAGTTAAAAAAGAAAAAAACCTATTAAACCCCCCAACTGTATCCGAGGTTTAATTTAAGATGCCAACCCACAAGAAACACCCTCTTAATTTGATTAAATGACAGAGACCTTTTTGGCAAAATTTTAATGAAACTAATCAATACCATAAAGTGAATAGATCACTAGAAAACAAAAAGGAAGTTTCATTTTTTTTATATAATTAAATAAAACAAAAAGAAATTTTTTTTAGTACAATACGAGGAGATAGGAGATCGAACTCACATCCTCTGAGTTGATATATGACAATTATTGTTGAGTTATGCTTGTTTTGACGAACAAAAGGAAGTTCAGCATTTTTACCTTTCAAATCACATTTATTGTCATTACAAATTGTAGATATAAATAGACTGTGCAATTTAACGTTATTTGGCTTTATATTTGAACTATATTTATGAATTTCATAAAATTAGTTAGATCAAACTTTTTTATTGTTAGGCAAGTTGTTTCATTGGCCAAATGTGTTATTTCTGATCGTTTCTATGTCTTTTGAGACAATTATTTTCGTTTGTGGATTGTGATGGTGATGTCTGATCACCACTCTTGAGATGTAATCCTTAATGATATTATTTATATTTAATGCAATGTTTCTTTGTTTCAAAAAACAAAAAACTTTGTTCTTGAAATAAATCAGCGTATCTTTCTCAATTATAAACAAATTTTTAAAGGAAGGAAAAAAAAAAGTGCCTCATTTATAGAATATTCGCATGGGAATTTAATTTCGTTAAAGTCTTTATTTTGTTCTACTTTAATTTTTGAAATTTGTACCATCCAAATTTTATGATTTTTTGGAACTAATACAAAGTAACTCTAATTTTTTACATGATAAAGCAGTTATGAAAGCAAGCCATGAAAACAAAAATCATTCCTGAAGATGAAATTGAAATTATGACAAAATCCAAATACGATTCAAACATTAATTAGAGATAAAATTTTATATATAATCAAGATTTTAAATACCAATGTTGATAAAAATATCGATGTCTCATGGAAATATTGATAAGATATTGATGTTGATGAATATTCTTAAAAAAAAATTAAAAAAATAAAGAAACTAATATAATGAATTTAATTTAACAAATAAACACTTTATTGTTGAAAATAAATAAATAAACACTTCGCATTTTTTAAATAAATTAAAAAAATTTTAGTATTAATATTATATCCACGTTAGTGATATTTTATTGATATTTTTTACAACTGATCGATTTTTTTACAACACGATTAAAATGTCCACTTATCTTTAATGTCGAATTCATAGACATATAGAATGTTAATAGAATTTTAAAACCGTGTATATAACCTTAAAAATTTATTTTAAATATGCCTTCCTTATTTTCTGGTAATTCATTACAAAATTTAATTCTAAAAAACAATTGGCTTGTCCATAATCTAGATTGATATTGTAACTTAATTTAAATTATTAACTACATAAACCAAATTAGAATTATAAATTTGAAATTTGTAAAAGTAATTTTGTTTCATTGATCTCACACTTTAATAAATCAACTACTACGATAAGGTCCTTAGTAATTGTAAAACTTAAAAAATTCAGTCAACTCAACTTTAATAAATTTAATCTTGAAAATAACTTTTTTACTGTAAGAGTACTTTAAATCAACGGCTTAATCCAATACAACATTATAAATGTAGGGTCGAAATTTGGATATTTCAATAAATAAATTAATAATGTCTTAACATTTTTTATAATACTAATATTTTACTATTGAGCTATACTTATGATTATTATAGTTTTGTGTCGAGCGAGAAATTTACAAGTTGAATAGCGACAGATCCAGCCCATTGGATTCGGATACAAAGTGGGCTAGCTTGCAGCCCAAAGTAAGCCCATTAGGATAAGCCCATTGGGTCGCGAACTCGCAGCAGACTTTTCCAAAAGTCATAGCCACATCGACAGAGTTAAATATTGATAAATCAATTGGTCAAATTTTTTGATTGGCTGGTGTGGACAGCCTACCCTGCCAATACCCACAGAGGATAACTACACTGTTATTAATTCGAAAAATGCAAGGTAAAATACACTTTTGGTCATTGAGTTTGAAGATAAATTTCTATTTGGTCTATGAGTTTAAAAAAACTAACAGTTTGGTCTTTAAATTTTATGATTTTGTATTGATTAAATTTTGCTTAATTGTTAGTAAATGAATGTTGAGGGTTTGAGTTTTGAATTCCAAACACGGGGAGATCGAGTTAATCTGTGAATTGATGGATGATCGGTGTATTTGGAAATCCAATTAGATGCTGAATTTGTGGAAATGGAGCGAGGCTAGGGCAAGTTGTTAATACAAGGACTTGCATGGGAGAAAATTAGGGAAATGCAAGAGCTCCTTGAATTCCCATAAATGTGTCCGAAAATTAGGAAAGGATTTTAGGACTAAAATTGAGGAAGAGAAGAGAGAGGAAAAAGAAAAAAAATACACTTAAAATATGAAAATAATATAAAATTATTTAATATTACCAAATCATTTAAAATTTGACAATTGAATGATGCCACGTCATTTAAATAGAACCAAACATTTCAATGCATCGCAGATGAGTAGTATTATGAAAAGTCACAATAGAAATGTGTAATGACTATTAATTTGTTGCGCCCTTTTGAATTGACAGTTGATTTTTTTGGGGGTTGACTTGCTGACGTAGTGCATGACGTGGCAAAAAGCATGGTCCCGGTGGTTATTTCCAGAAGGACGCGCCATTTTTTTGGACGAGGGAGAATTTAATTTACATTGGAAGCCGCCGATTGTGGGTCCCATTTTCATCCATCGCCTGTGATGGACGGCGAGTGATTTGCCACGCTGGAATATTCCGTTTACACCGATTTCTTTCTTTTTTTCTGACAACTATTAAAAATCTCACGAATAAATAATTTCCGATGTTTAAATTATTTTTAATTTTTTGCCAACCTAAAAGTACACACGGCTGTCTAATATTGGGTCCCAATTTTTTTTTGTTGGTATTTCACTTCGTAAAAGTTTATATATAATATGGTGTAAAAATTTTATTTGTTGCGGTGATTTTGAAATCAGTATTTTTAGTAAAAAAGAAAAACATTAATTTAGAAATATGGGATCAAACCTTTAATCTAGAGAAAAAAAATTTATATCAATTACGGGCTATACTGATATATTTTCAATTCTTTATAAAACAATTGTGTCAAAAAAATTAAAATTATTTTATATGGGAATTTGATAGAATTGTTTGTGTTAATTTATAGATTAAAAGATCCATTTATTTTATATGGCCCGACTAGATTTTTTTTTTTGTGAGATAGGCCCGACTAGATTTAAATTATATTACACTGTCAACTAAAAACTTTACTGCAGTAAAAAATATCTTATAAAAAAATGTATTGTTGGAAGAAATGGTTGAAAAATATTTAATATATAAAGAATCAAAGCGATATATTAAAAAAAGAAAAAGATCCTTTGCGAAGGAAAAAAAAGGATAAAAAAATACATTAGTTATAGCTTTAAATATGTGACCAATCACAAAGGCGTTTCATTTCATTTTATTTTCCCCGTTCTCTTTCGAGAAAGCAAAGTTAGGGAGCTTCTGCGATCACCAACTATGGCGGAGAAAAGTTTCAAGTACGTGATCGTCGGTGGTGGTGTCTCTGCTGTAAGTCTCTCGTCCTCCATCATTGATCGCCTGATCTGACTTCTTTTTGCAATTTTGTTTCAATTTGTTTTACGCGGTTTTTTCTTGTGTGTGTATTAGATCGATTTTAGCCTTTTATTAGTCTTTGTAATGTTGAATTTGGAGTTACGGAAATGAAATCTAAGGCGTTTAGTAGGCTTTTCTTGAATTGGAATGAATCTGTTTGAGCAGCTGTAATTTTAGTCTGTTGCAATGTTGCTCTCGTGATCGATACCTGTTTATTGTTATTTTCTCGTCCAGTTGAGGATTACGCTAGAGATGGCAATCGTTTGCCTTCTCAGCGTTTTAATGAATGGCGTCGTACTGGTTCTGTCATGGCTGAATGACCAAATATTGTAGATCTTTTTGAATGCTCTGTTTGGAATCCGAGAAACTGGATTCCTGGAGGAATGTGTAATGGTCGAAAGTTTGAAATACAAAGTTTATGATACTGGAAAAACGTATTTCATCTCTAGGCTGTAATTAATGAGTTAGTCTTAAACTTAGACGTTTTCAGTTGTCGAATTGAACTTTTATTTGAATAGCTTTTGAAATTAATGTGTTCCAAGTTAAAAAAAATTAACCAAAATCAACTAATAAATTACTTAAAAAGTTGACTAACAAACCACTCAAAATTCATCTATATGATTATTAACAAGCGAAATGAAGCTTGGGATATCTATTTTGTCCTAGTTTTCATTATTAACCTTTGAGATATTGTTATAATTTTGCTACTTGTGGCTCTTTCATGCTATGAGACGCTCTTATTTTGTTTGCAAGAGTTGGTGTTATTTAAAGATTTCTCTCTCTTTCTCCCAAATTTGTGCTGAAGGACTTCCACGAGCGAGAACCTTTATTTTCTCATGCACAAGTTATTTCAATCTTACTGATACTTCTTTTCTTGGTCTGCAGGGATACGCAGCTAGGGAGTTTGTGAAATTGGGGCTCCGACCTGGCGAGCTAGCAATTATTTCCAAGGAGGCGGTATGTTGTCATTTGATGCATGCATGAAGATTTTGTCATTACTTTCTGGTTTGGTCTCATATGCATATTGCATATAATTCGATGTTACTCTTGAAGGCAGTGATAGTTAACTTCGAAACTGTTGATCTATGTTTCTTCATTACACTACAATCAACGTTTTTCTTGTACTCAGAAGAGGAATAGCTATGAACTGCTCACGTAAGCTTGAGAGCTTAGAATCCATATGATAAGTCCCATATTATATGGATAAACATGAGGAATTACAGAAAGGGAAATTCAAGGTCGGATTAGTTAGTTATAAAGAGCAATATTTGAGGGAAGTGACATGAGTATGGAGGGATAGTGCGACTTTTATTGGGAAAAAGGAAGTTAGTAATGAGTGCAGAGAGGTTAAGGAATTGGGGCATGCATTTGTCCACGGTTTAGTTACAATCACGCTACGGGAAGGGCCCTATTTTTATCAGGATGTATAATTCACCGTAGGCTGCCACTACAAAATCCATGAGTTGAAGATCATGCTAATCTAAATTGAAGAGGAAAAGGTTGGTGAAGTATGTGATGACGAAGAAGCTGAAGAGTAGAAATAGCCAACGATGGAGGTGGGAGATGGTGAGTTGCTCCTTAACTATGTTGTCAAGCTGAATACCTAAGCACCATGAGACCGAAGGAGCAAAAATTGATTAGACACAAGTCCTCATTTTGGTTGATTGTGGAGTCACCACAATTTTATCTCTTAGGGATTGATGGACAAATTGAGTATTTCAAGAAATTATTATTTATAAGGTGGGGATGGATACTGGTATTTTATTCGTGGGAAGGGAATATGTCGTGAGGTGATAAATAGTGTCCCCTCTCGTTAACTCACAAATAGATGACCAAATTTAGATGATCAATTGCATTTTTGAGATTTACCTTTATTGTTTCCTATATGAAAACCGAAGTAGTGGCACCAATGTTTAAAGTGATGTTTAGCGTGGACTGAACAGTAACATTAATCCCACATAACATGAGTCGATTGTTACCACTCTTCGTCAAGTAGTTGATGGCAAACCCCCTCCTCTAGTTCAGTATGGCGAACCCACTACCAGCAAATCTTCACTAGATCCGAAATTAATGAAATGATATTGGCCTTTAGATGATCTCAGGTTTCATCTAAGGCGCAATGTTGATTTCAAAGTAAATGACTTGGTTTACCTAATGCTCGGCCCTTATAGATTGCATTATCACCCAAGCTCTCTGGCTTGTATTAGATTCTCCACAGAATTGACACGGTAGCTGTAGCATATTGGTTGGACTAACCTACTCTCATTGTTGAGTTCCTATCCTGAATGGAACTTGGACTGAAGTAGGTGCTTGGAGTGCGTTGATCCACTGGCAATAGGGCAAAGGCGTCGTCATGAAATGGGAAGGGCTTCCAGACTTTGAGGGTTTCTGAGATCCTTAGAATGTTACTCAAAATCAGTTTCTGTCTTTCTTTTTTCTTTTTATTTTGAGGACAAGACGCTGTTTGGGCCAACGATAGTAATGATAGGCTCCTTTATACACGGATGTATTTGAGGAAGGACAAAA
>NW_019104520.1:601253-626802 GCF_001995035.1 Momordica charantia | reverse complement strand
CAGAGGTTCAGGTCATCGCCTTAGGATTAAGCTCTAGATTTAGAGAACCTGTATTGCAGATAACCTGTAGTCCTTGTATTTAGTTTAAGACATGGATTACTCTAGCTTGGAGTTTATAGAATAATTCTGTTCACAAATGTTCTAGTTACACAGTTCATTTTTATTTGAGAGATTATTCTCTAGCTAGCCTTTTCTTGCTTTTGTATGACAAGCTCAATGCTGTTAAGCTGAATAAAGCTGACGACTTCACATTATGGCAGCATGTCCGGAAAATTTTTGTGCCGAGCATTTGTAACTTTACATATATTACAATTTGATAGTTTTTACTTTCAATTATTTTCATGACGTTTGAATTATAAAGTGAGGACCTTGATTTTTTTTCTTCCTAAATATTCACCTCTACTGTGCAGGTTGCTCCTTATGAACGCCCTGCCCTTAGTAAGGGATATCTCTTCCCTGAGTGTAAGTCTTTTATTTATGTAAAAGTTTTCAACGAGAAAGTTATTGACTTGATCTTATCTTATCTTTTTCTTTTTTTTTTTGGGATATCACATTGCAACTTGACAAGTTTGTTTCTTCAGCTCCTGCCAGACTCCCAGGATTCCACGTCTGTGTTGGAAGTGGAGGAGAGAAACTTTTACCAGAGTGGTACAAAGAAAAAGGTAATTGTTGCTTTTTTACCTTCTGCTAACCCATGATGCATGAGTAAGCCATTTCTATAAATAACATTTCTTGCTTATTATATTTTTAACTCTTTAGTTAGGTTTCCTTGTTGACTATTCTTGGTAATTATCTTCTGATTGATAATCTACTTATATTTCAGGGATTGAACTGATCCTTAGCACGGAAATAGTTAAAGCAGATCTTGCTGCCAAGGCTCTCACTAGTGCCTCTGGTCAAACCTTCAAGTATCAAATTTTGATCATTGCAACGGGTTCCACTGTAAACTCACTGACTTACACATAACACTTATGCTGATCTGTCCTCATTTCAGATTTAACTTATGTCAGTTTTGTCGTTTTGCAGGTCATAAGATTGTCAGATTTTGGTGTACAAGGAGCTGACGCCAAAAACATTTTCTATTTGAGAGAGGTTGATGATGCCGACAAGCTTGTAGAAGCAATTAAAGCAAAGAAGAGTGGGAAGGCTGTGATTGTGGGAGGAGGATACATTGGTCTTGAACTTGGTGCAGCATTACAGATGAACAATCTTGATGTTACCATGGTCTACCCTGAGCCATGGTGCAGTAAGTATTAAAATAAAGAGGGTTCTTGAATTTCCATTTTATGCCCTCTGTAGACGTCTTTTTTTTTCTTTTGCCAAAGCCTTAGTTTTCTCTTGTGGTTTGGTTCCTGCAGTGCCCAGGCTTTTCACATCTGGTATAGCTGCCTTCTATGAAGGTTACTACAAAAACAAAGGAATCAATATAATTAAAGGAACAGTAGCAGTTGGTTTTACCTCAGATTCAAATGGAGAGGTTAGTAGCTTGTTTCAATGTTACCTTATGCCTCCTGCCTTGATGATGCTTTATAGAAAAACAATGTCATGAAGCTGATCTTTCAGGTGAAGCAAGTCAAACTCAAAGATGGCAGGGTCCTTGATGCCGACATTGTTGTTGTGGGTGTTGGAGGCAGACCCTTGATATCTTTATTTAAAGGACAGGTCGAAGAAGAGAAGGGAGGCATTAAGGTTAGTAAGGCTAATTTAGTTTTTTCATGATAGTTTTTCCCAACATCAACATTTTTACAATACTGGTAAAACTATATTTTTGTCTTAGGTAAAAATAAACTTTAATTTTGGTCCCTGGTTCCTAAAATTTACAAGTAATGTTATGTTAATACCTATATGGACAATGTTTCCCAGTTGTTCTTTAAACTAATAATGGCCTATCATTAAAATGAATTAAGTGAGACAATTGTAAAGTTCAAATAATGCCAAATTTAAAATTTGACAGACCATACAAAATTTAAAAACATTAGGGACCAAAATGAAAACGACAGTTAATATCTAGCCAAATTTCTTCTAGCATTGCAAAATTCATTTGCCTTTCCACCTGTTTCATTTTCATGTTCTTACAAAGAATGAAGATTCAATAAATTAGCACGAMATGAAAGAGACAATCGCTTGAAGAAAGAAACTTTTATTAGGAAAATATGAATATGGACACTCTTCGAGAGAAGACTCTCTCACACTTTCTAACTTTCCTCACTTTCTTCACTCACTTCACTTGATTTACCTCTGGGGACATCTCTCCTGTTTATAGAAGGGTCACTGTAGTCTAAGTAAATAGATTGTTCTAGATCTCTCTACAAAGTATCCTAGATACTTCTTAATGTATCCTTATCCAAAAGAATTCTCTAGAATCCTTTGGAGCCTAAGTTAAAATATTTCTAGAGTTTTTTCTTTAGATCCTTATTTACAATCTTCCAGCAATCTAGAAAGATTAATACTTCAGATATTTATTTACAATCTTCCAGAACAATCTAGAAAGACTAATCCATTTAAGAGAGACACGTAGAAACTCCAAGAAACTTCTAGATTGTTAGTGTTGTATTTTAACATCTATTATCTTCTTCTTCTAATTCCTCTAGCATGTGTAGATTTGACAGTCAAGTTTTATGAACTCATTCATTAGCTTATTGATGTCAGACTGATGGATTCTTCAAAACAAGCATTCCTGGCGTGTATGCTGTGGGAGACGTGGCTACTTACCCCTTGAAGCTATACAACGAGTTGAGAAGAGTTGAACACGTTGACCACGCTCGCAAATCTGCCGAGCAGGCTGTGAAGGTGTTTAACTTCCCTTGACAATTTTTATTTAACAATTGAGAAGATGAGAAGATCCCAATATATCGTTTAAGGAAAATACACAGATCCTTACTTGTGCTGACCATCATTTGAATATTGAAAAATAGAGAATATTTTTAAAAAATAATGAGTGGTCAAATATTCAATAATTATCAGCCGGCAAGGATCTAAAGTATTTTCCATCATTTAATTCCCCACGATATATATCTGACACTCGTTTCTTTTTCTTGATAGGCCATCAAGGCACAGGAAGAGGGCAAATCAACTGATGTGTATGACTACCTCCCATACTTCTATTCTCGCGCCTTCAATCTGTCATGGCAATTCTACGGCGATAACGTCGGTGAAACCATCCTATTTGGAGACAACAACCCGGAATCATCTCAACCCAAGTTCGGAACCTACTGGGTCAAAGATGGAAAAGTAGTTGGAGTTTTCTTGGAGGGTGGAAGCGCGGATGAATACAAGGCCATCGCCAAGCTTGCACGAGTCCAACCATCAGTTCAGAGCTTGGATCAGCTCGCCAAAGAAGGTCTCTCCTTCGCCTCCAAGGTCTAAATATTTGTTTAGTTCATGAATTATCAAAATAAATTTGAGTTGCCTGATCATGCTGCTTGTGTCATGTGATGTCCATAGATATTAAGTTTGGTTTTTGTTTCCTTTTGTTGTAGCTGGTAAATTCTGAATATGGTTTGGCTTACCACAGTATATGATCTCCTTATCAATTCAAGTTGCCAATAGTCCATGGTTTTAGTGTTCTTGTTACTGGAAAACCACCCTTTTTGTTTTTTCTCATTGCATATTATTGGCCTTGGCCCTGTCCTGCCAATTCTAAAGTAGGGTCAACCCAAAATTGTAAAATCTTAGACTAATTAATCAGGTCATATCGTCAACGTAGACTTTAGAATATATTTTTGTCACATCTTTCAATTTCTGATATTGACACTGTATACAGTAGTAGCAGTTAATATCTTGACATAAGGGTGGTTAAAACGTGTCCCTAAATTTTAACGATTTCGCCTAATTTTAAAAAATGTTTAATTTAACTCTAAAAACTTTAACTTTGTATTTAACAGGTCTCGCAAGTTTTAGACTACTTTTAATAGGTCCAAAATCTATTACATGTGATACATATTTTCATCTTTTATATTTAGTTTTCTTTTATCTTATATTGATTTAAGCTTGCAACAAGCTCGCCAATAGTTTTTTTAACTCCTTTTATCTTAGGTCTCTCTGGGAGAGAGAGAAAAACTATTAGGCACTATTTATTTTTTGGGAATATAGATGCTCGGTATTTTCAGATATTTGAAATTATTTAAATTACGTATTGTTCCAACAACACACTTATTAGTCATCGTATAATTTATATATTAAATTTATTATAATTTTAATTCATATAAAAAATTTACTTTTATTAATTTAATATTATATTTTTATGTCAATTTAGTCTATGTTGGGTGACTATTGAAAGAGTATAACAAATAAAAGATTGCAGGCTAGATTTGAATTAAAAATAAATTGAGATGTTATATCATCGACTAAAGTTTATTTTATATCTAGATGTAACAGTATAAATAAAATTGTATTCAGACATTTCAATGAATTAGTGCATATATTTATTTTTAAAACAAAGGAAAATCAATGAGAAATAAACATTATTGATGAAAAGAATATTATAGAATAAAAATGACGAGGGATAAAATTGTCAAAAAAAGATGATCTCAACACGGAAGTCTTAAAAATCTATGATGTTATAGGAAGACATCTAAAATTATTCGAATGCCTCCCGTATGAACATCCTAAGATGCTCAAGCATCTAAAAATGCTCGAATATTCAATATTCCTATCAAACAAACACGAGAATATGGATACCGTTGATTCATACTTTCTCTCTCTATCTTTTTGGTTGTTTTCCATCTATACATTCAGATCAATCAGATCTAGAAAATGTTGTCTCATGAAAACAAATTTACTTTGGGAATCTTAATCTTTGTGAGGAAAGAAGAGACTTAGGAGATACATGTGATTGTGGATAAGAAAGGTGATATTAGTATTTATTATATTTGATTATGATAATTGAAAAATGTGATGTTGATGGTCAAGTATTTTTTTTCTCCCTAAGAATCTTAGGGTGGTCCTACCTTTCACAACAAACAAAACAAAGAGACAAAAATCCCTCTCATGTCATTTTGGCCTACTAAAATGAAAGGACTCACCATTGCCACTTGTAACTTCTAAAATCAAAATTCCATTTAGTTTCTGTATTTTAGTTCATGACGATTTAGTCTTTATGTTTTCAAATTTATAATAATTTCGTTCTTTCTTATTTAAAATTTGTAATGTTTTAGTCTCTATGGTAGAAAATATTGTTAAAGTTTAATTGGATTTCTTATATATGTAGATTGATAAAATGATGATGTGATTGACAAAATGCGTTTAAAAACTATAATAAAAACTATTAAATTAGGGAAATTTAGGGAAAATCTACATTTCTAGACCAAGATTTGTCGATGTCGATGGAAATATCAATAAAATATCGTTATCGATGGATATTTCTGCAAAAGTTAGAAAAATTAAAAAATCGTAAAAAATATTTAAATGAACAAATAACATTTTCCTATGAGTTAAAACCAATTCATCTTAATATTATGTATATATTAGTGATATTTTGTTGATATTTTTCGTATTTTGTCGATTTTCTTGTACTATGATGAAAATGTCGATTTATACTTCATGTCGATGTCAAATCCATGAAAACATGGACATGTCGATGAAAATGTCGACGAAAGCACCATAACCAAAATATTTTTTAAGCTTTAAATTATCTTGAGATGATAAGAACAATAAATTTAGTCTACCATAAATGTGCCTTTGAAGAGAGTATTTATATGCAAATATGAAACCGGAGAAGAGAGGCCATCTAAGGATCGTTATTAGTAAGAGTAATACCTAATGAAACTTTAGGTTTATAGTGATTTTGAATGTATATATGCGGATATATAAGTGGACATATCTTATAACTCAACTTGTATTATGCGGATATGTGGATATATACTATAGTGATTTTGAATGTATATATGCGGATATATTAGTGGATATATACTATGATTTTGAATATATTTTTTGAATATGTGGATATATATTTATTGAGACTTCAAAAGATGTTTCGGTGATTTTGAATTGTCTTTGAAGATTGAGCACCAATGTGTGAGTGAATTAAGAGAAAATCAATCTTTTGGAAGGAGTAAATTAAGGTTTTGAAGGGGTGAATTAACGAATTTGGGTTGAAAATTAGCATGGAGCCCACAATAATTTAAGGATTATGATAATAATTTATGGAAATAAATATTTTATATTTAAAAAAACAAATAACTATAATAAATGTAAATGCAATAAATAAGTGTAAAATCGGAATTAAAATAAAATCCTACATGCAGAAGTGCAAAATTAGAAAAATTTAGACATTTATGTAAATAAGTTTCTAAAACAGCACTCCAAAACATTATCTCTTTCTATTTTAGTTCAATAAGATAAATAGTTGAACCAACGAACTTTGAAATGATGACAGTTAACGGTTAAGTTCAAATCAGCAGTTAAACCTAATAATTTTATTCCATCAGAGACTTAACACATGGATTTTGAACTAAGAATTCTATATTTTCATACCATGTTATACTTATATCAAGCCCTTGAGGAAAAAAGAAACCACAAAACATTTCTCAACACAAATACACTCATTAAACTAAAAAAGAAAGAAAAACTATATTTTTTCTTGATTACATCAATTATGTGCCAAACCCAATTATTTAAACTTATAATTTCATAAATTAATGAAAACAAGAGTCAACTACATAAATAATTTACAAGTTATCAATTATTTCATAGGTAAGGCAAATAAATAAATAAATAAAATAATTTTTGTTGGTTGTGCTATGCTAGATTAGGTTTCCATATCCAATTGATTGCAACAAAAAATACAAAATCAAAAGGATTATTTAATTTAGATGATAAGTAGTAATATATGCCTAAATAAAGAAGGAGAGTCTCCATCTCCCATTATAATAAAAACTTTTTTTTTTTGAGAAATAATAAAAACTATTAAATTAGGGAAATTTAGGGAAAATCTACCAATCTAAACCAAGGTTTTAAACGTCGATGTCGATGGAAATGTCGATATCTCAATTTCATGGAAATATCAATAAGATGTCGTTATTGATGGATATTTCTGTAAAAATTAGAAAATTTTAAAAAATCGTAAATGAACAAATAAACATTTTCCTATTTCTAAATGAGTTAAAACCAATTCATCTTAATATTATGTATATATTAGTGACATTTTGTTGATATTTTTCATATTTTGTCGATTTTCTTGTACTATGATGGAAATGTCGATGTCGAATCCATGAAAACATGGACATCTCGATGAAAATGTCGATATATCGACGAATATTTAAAACCATGTTCTAAACCCCTTTTTCGGCCCTCTTCCTTTCTTTCACCATTTTTCTCTTTTAACTCTAATTATTATTTTTATTTAAAAAATTATAAAAGTGATTATCTCTCTTATTTATTTTTATTATTTTTTCAAGTCAACCTTTTCATTTATATGGGGAAGAATTTAATATGAGACATCAAAATTTAAAGAATTTAATTGTCCCTCTCAATTGTATATAGCAATAGCATTACTTATTTTGGAAATTTTACNTTCAAATAGATTTTTTTCCCTTCACTTAGACTAAATTATTTAGCTTAAAAGTTTACATGTTTCATATAAAGATAAATCTATCATAACCCCCTCATGGCACCAAATCCAAAAATCCAAAGCATGATATTGACTTTAATATATTTAAATAACATAAAAGAAAATTCATTTTATGACAGCAAATCAACTCATCCACTATAAGATCAATCACATATCAATTACTTTATACAATATATAGTTATTTTTTTTTATAGAATTTAATACATGTAGTGGTTAAAACTTAGTTGTCCAATAAATAAATATATATATATATATAGGATTTAATATATGTAGTGGTTAAAACTAGTTGTTCAAACAAGGTAATTTATAAGCAATGCAATTTTTAAATATGTGTATGAAATAGAGTTGAATATTCAACGCAGATGAAATAAGAAAAAGGTTTACGTGTGGAAGATTTGCACGGAGACAAAAAAATACATCATTTTGTTACCTAAAAAATGTGAAAAATATTGCATAATATAAGATGGAAATTCACTTTTATGCGTGACATGAGAACCACGATGTTAATTTATTTCTAAAAAGAAGGAAGCAAATTATTGAGGGCCACATGTACTTTTGTTGAAAATTTTCATTCGTGGGCCGACACGTGTGGTATCAACTCAATTATTCGTATTCCAAATTTACATAATTTTAAAAGATTTAAAAATTAGATACAAATATCAACATCGTCTTATTATGATATTAGTAACATTTTTGTAAAAGTCATAAAATTGAACCCCATGCTTAAAAAGGGAAAAAAAATAGATGGTAGATTGAACTCAAATTGAGTTATTTTGATTTCTTTTAGATCATTTATTTAAAAGTCATGTTAAAAAAATGTAAAAGTGTTATTTCTAAATACTGGATTTAAATTAGTTCTTCAAGGTTATTTTTTGAAAAATTATACTACTTAAATAAATTCTTGACTATAATTATTTTCTGTAAAAAAAAAAAACCCCATCAAGACTATGATATGCCCCAAAAAGGGGTAAGTTTGGATTATCACTGTAACTATTTAAAATCTCAAAGGGTCTATTCGTAAATCATATTTAAAACTATTTTTTATATTTAGACATAAAAAATAGTTTTTTTCTTTTTAAAGGAGATTATTGGGTCGTTGGCTATATTACCTTTCTATCGTCTTATTATGATATTACTAATTTCTCACCCAATAATTAGTTTTTAGTTTAAATATTATTCTGGTCCTTACCATTTCAATTTTGGTTTATTTTTATATTTTTACTTTTAAAATGTCTATTTTAATATCTACATTTTAAGATCTTATTCATTTTAATTCATGTACTTTAAAAACGTCTGTTTTGATCCCTATACTTTTAAAAAGTGATCATTTTAGTCTTTCTTTTACAAAACTCTAACACGAATTTATACACAATGAAAACTTTAGATACAAATTTATGACTACATTTCAATAAATTTAATGAGTGAAATGCCATGCTAAAATTTTAATCGAAATAAATTAAATAAAAACAAAAATGAAAGGATTAAAATGATCTATTTTTAAAAGTACATATACAAAAACGAACATTTCGACAGTATATATTAAATATTCAAGAGGTTCAATCTCAAAACCAATTGATTACGAGAGGAGTAGCTCATGTTTATTATAAACCTTTGTTAAGTCCCTTTTATCTTTTCAACGTAGGATCCTTAACAATATAGAGTCTAAAATCAACAAAAAATTAAAAGTATAGAAATTGAAATAGATATCCTAGAAGTACAATAACTAAAATAAATCAAAATTATGCTGACTAAAATAGTATTTAAACTTTTCTTTTAATATTCTATCYGACAATTTTTCAAAATTGATAGTAGAAAATGGAAGACACTCTCTTTTTGAACCATTGAAAAAAAATGGGCCCTCTCTCTGCAATTGTCTTCGGTCCACGCCACGTGATCTTAATTCCCATTTTCTTTATTCATTATTTAGATTTTACAAATTACAATACCTTTACAATTTTAATTTATATTTTAATTTCAATTTAATCTTTTTACTTACTACATTTACAATTTATTAACATATGCATGGTGCAATATAATGGTAATAACTTCAAACTTATTAAGCACTATTGTGCATATATTTAAATCCCTTTGGCTAATAACTTCAATTGTTTTTAAATGCTAACACATTCCTAAACACAAATTATGGGAGGAAAAAAAGTTTTGAAACTTATGGAAACATATTTTTACTAAGTATAAAAACAAAAATAAAAAAATTACGTGAAACAACCGCTAATCATTTTTGGTCATGTACTGTCTGTCTGTAAATAAAATATCATTTTGAARCTTCTAGCTCGTGGTGTACCCATTCAATGAAACAAGAAGAGGTATGTCGTCATTACTTTCGAGGACCACTAGAAATATCTTTTTTAGCTCTAACATATTTTCTAAAAGTAATGTCATTTCAAAAATGTTAGACAATAATTTTGGACTATTTTCTCACATTGTGAAGRTAGAACGATAAATATTTAATTATCATAGATTGGTCCATTGGGAATCCATTGGTCCCAATGAACGTGAAGTATAAATTCTAAAATAATATTTAAACTTAAATAAAATATTAATATATATATATATATATATATATATATATATATATATATATATGAAAAGAAAAGGGAAGAAAAAAGTTATTAGCGTTTTCAAAAAGAAATTCAACTTCTTTGAACAAAATGAAAGATGAAGACTTTCGCTAATACCAACATATGGTCCACGCTCCACCCCCACGTGATCGTTCCCCTTCCTTTKYCAAACCCAAGTCATTTTTTATACAATATAATATTACCAATAAAAAATTATTATCTTTTATCGACTATATATTTTAGTCTACCAAAACGTGTATAGTTCAATGGTAATTGACATATATCTCCAATTAAGAAGTTGCAAGTTCGATCCCCACCCCCACGTGTTGTAGTAAAAAAAAAATTATATCCTGTTTCGTAAAAAAAAAGAAAGAAAAAGACTATATATTTTGGTCTCCCAAGAATTTAAAATTGCATTCTATTTTGACGAGCAAACATATGACTATTTAGAGGAGATAGAGTGAGTAAAACAGTACTCGTTATGAAATTGATCAGAACATTCCATTTATAAATTTTCAAAAAATCCACACGTAAATAAGAGGGAAAAGACGTAAAAGGTCATGAATTAGAGGCCATTTCGAGAGTAAAAAAGCTTAGAAAGTTGGAAAGTAAYGGGCATATACTTAGGCTGGAATGATCCGATGAATAATAGGATTTATTTTTTAATATTCATTGGTTAAAAGTGTCCACGTCASACGAAATTGACAATGAAACTAATTTTTTATGTCAAATCCATAGACAACGACAAAATATACCTATAAGAATCAAAATAAGATGAAAACCTTAAAATAAAATGAAGCATTTTTACTTTAAAAACACCACTTTCAAAAAGTATTTCAAACTCGTATACTTAGACACTCAATTTTCAATTTCTAACTTTAATATATATGTATAAATCTAATATAAGAATGGTCAAAATAGCGTAGCCTAGAATTAAACTAAGTATCAAAATTAAAATCCAAAATAAAATAAAATATAAGCCATTCATTAAACTTTATCCACAAATTATTATAAATAAAAATTCATATTTTATTATGTAACATAATTAAAAATTCATCCTATATGATATATTTTTTTTAATGGAATATAACATTAGCCTGAATTCAAACTTCTCATTATCATAAATATTCATTAATTTGTACTAAAAATATTATTTTTCTGTCTTAGTCTATTAAATTAGACCTGAGATCATCTCGTATAAATTTTGATTGATATAATCTAATAATAGTTTAATGTAACAACTACTATTATGTTAGATATTAAACATACATTCGTTCGAGTTCTAATAATTAACTAAATATAATGAGATTTCAAACCTATATTAAAAAGAAGTGAGGTCCTCAAACGTCTCATCTTAAAAAAAATGTAACCGCGTCGATAAACTATTGTACTATATTTTCAAATATTACATATTTGAAAGACACTTAAATTTGAGGTACATCTGGACTTAGACCTTTTGGACAATGAATGATTTATATATTCAACTATGCTCGAATTTGGTAGGYGTTTCTATATCAGTTCATATCAAATCTCCCTCCCGAATATGTTAAAAATATACAAATTTAACCTTCATGATCACTTGTGAGTCGGTCGTTATGAATTTTTTTTATCAAGCTTTAAATTTGTTGTAATATCACCTCCTCCTTATAAATAGTTTCACAATCTAACATACCAACCAAAATATTTATGATATTTGTTCAAATGTTTTTTTTTTTTTTAACATTTATAAAAAGGACAGGGTAGTATGAAAAGTTTTTTTTTAATTTAGCCTAAAAGAAATAGAAAAAAGTAAAAGAAAAAGAAAAAAAAGAGGAGAGAGAGAGAGAGGAGAGAGAATAGCATCTGCAGCCCACAGCCGTGAATGATCGGATTCGGAGCTCCATAAATACAACCTTCAGAAACTCTGTTTTCCATTTCCGATTCCAAATCTTCTCTCTACTCTCTCATTGAAAGAATTTCAGAATCCTCTGTTTCTGCTGACGGAATCCGTCAATGGAGGTTCAGACTCCGCCCCTTTCGACTCCTTTGGACCACACTCGTCCATTTTCTTACCCTGCCGCCGTATTCCCTCCACCGCCTTCTCCTCTCTCCGCCTCCGACGACTCTCCGGTCAGCGGAACCTCCGAATGCGGCGCCTTCGAAATGCCCTTCACTTYTGACGCCGACTCCCACGTGATCAACGGCCACGGCGAAGTCGGCGCTGACGTGGACTCGGCACGGCGATGCTCGGCGGTGAAGCTGCAGAAAGTGTACAGGGGCTACCGGACCCGCCGGAGACTGGCGGACTCCGCCGTCGTCGCCGAAGAGCTCTGGTAAAACTAGAACCCTCGTCGTTTAATTCGCCTGAAAATGGGGGGAAAAACAGAGGGATTTTGGATTTACAGATTGAAAATTCTTGCAGGTGGCTGGCTATAGACTACGCCAGGTTGAATCACAGTACGGTTTCGTTCTTCAATTTCTCGAAACCCGAAACGGCTGCTTCCCGGTGGAACCGAGTCACTTTGAATGCTTCAAAGGTACCATTTCTAGGCTTTTGTTTTTTGCTTCTTCCCATTTTCGGACTTGAAAAAAGACATCCTAATGGAAGAAGAATTTGGGGGGGTTTTTTGGCAGGTGGGGAAGGGGCTCTCGAAGGATGCCAAGGCTCAGAAACTGGCTTTTCAGCATTGGATCGAAGCTGTAAGTGGAAGATTTTCTTAGGAAAATCTGAAGAACAGAATTGGGTTCTGCTTTGATTCTGATTTTGATTTTGATTTTGGTCTGTTTCTTTCTCAGATTGATCCAAGACATCGATATGGGCATAGTTTGCATTTGTACTATGAAGAATGGTGTAAGGCAGATGCTGGTCAGCCATTTTTCTACTGGTAATTAAGCTAGTTTTGGCTTTTTTAAAGGATTACCTTAGAAAATTGATCAATAACTCACTAGAATTCGGATGGGATCTCTCTGCCTTGTTGCCTTGCAACTTTGCTTTAACAGAACTATTTAAACATCTTGCCTTATTGCTGAAACATGCATGAGAAGTCACAGTGAGAACAGAACCCCAGTTTTCGTTTCGGTTTCGGTTTCGGTTTCGGTTTCAGTTTCAGTTTCAGTTTAGGATTAATCTCCATTGAACTAGAATTTGCATCATTTCGAACAAGTTTTGCTTCATATCCTTGCAATTCGTGTCTCAGTTCTTTAACTTTTGGAACTTTTCAGGCTTGATATAGGAGATGGGAAAGATGTTGATCTTAAAGAATGTCCGAGATCGAAACTCCGACAGCAAATCATCAAGTATCTGGGGCCTGTATGTCGTTTTTTTTTATTCATATTTGACTTACTTCCATGTTAAAACTCATATGGATGGAAATGATTTTAGATGTGTAATCTGTGAAGTTTGTCATTCAGTATACTTTCATCCTAACGTGTCTCTGCTCTGTTTAACTTACTAATATCAGCAAGAGCGAGAACACTACGAATACGTTGTTGTCGATGGGAGAATTGTCCATAAACAAAGTAGAAACTTTCTTGACACAAAGGGAGGATCAAAAGGGACCAAGTGGATATTTGTAATGAGCACTTTTAAGAGGCTTTACGCTGGTGAGGTGAGGATTCTGCCCTCGAGACTTAGTTGTTGTCGTCATCTTGTTTACTCTTGCTCTTATTCAGTTTCTTGAGATGAAAATTCTACTTACGGTTTATCGGAGTAACGGAGTCACTGTCTATGTTTTTTCAGAAGAAGAAAGGAGCTTTCCACCACTCAAGTTTCTTGGCAGGAGGAACCACATTAGCTGCAGGGAGGCTAGAGGTAGAAGATGGAGTTCTTAAGGTAATCCTATGATCATTATAAAGTGTGAAAGTCGAAACAGAAGCAACGCTGTTTGGGTTTGGTTGGTGTCTGATTGTCTACAACATTTCATTCTCCGATGACACTGATTTTTTCAGGAAATCTCAGCTTATAGCGGACATTACAAGCCTACAGACGACCATCTCGATGGATTCTTAAAATTCCTCGAGGAAAACGGCGTGGTCCTTAAGGATGTCGAGGTACTTATGAAACCACTTATTCAGAGTCCTAATAATCAGCAAAACAAGCTGACAAACAACCCCGCCATGATCAACAAATTGCCTAAACTAAACTTTTGTTGTCCCATGTTCAGGTACATCGAGCAAACGAAGATTCTGAAGGCTATGACGATATCAAGGCGGTCGGAGGTCGAAACAAGGCCGATTTTCTGGGGAAGCTAGAAGCACTTGACATCAAAACAGTTGAGGCTTCCTCCATTGTAGCTCAGGTCTCCCAAGCTGGAATCRAAACAGAATACAAGAGGACCTTATCCGGTGGCCTGAAGAGCCCGAGAGCCGACGTCCCGAAAAAGGCGATACTGCAGAGAATCAACTCGAAGAAGACAGCAAACTCTTATCAATTAGGCCATCAACTTTCGCTCAAATGGACGACAGGAGCAGGTCCGAGAATAGGGTGTGTCGCTGACTACCCAGTCGAGCTACGAGTACAGGCAATGGAGCTCGTTAACCTATCGCCAAGGACTCCCCCAACTCCATCATACTCGAAAAGAATGGCAGGTTTTCCGACCCCAACGACTCCGACAACAAGTACCTTCAATGGTGATGATAGCTCCAACTTTTGAAACCAGCATTTGTATCCTTAAAAACACTCGAAACTTATGGTGCTATGAAAACTCTGTAAACCATATGGAACGTAATGTCTGAATTTTCATTCTGTTTTTGTCAACTGATCAAAATGTTGATGTAAAATCATTGGAGTATCATCTTAGTAACTAAAATTAAAGCTTTTGTTTGAGATAGATGGAGCAGTTCAGACAAATGGCCAAAATATCGATCCGTGTTTGAAACACGACATCCAATTCAAAGTTTTAGTCGATGAATTATATTTTAAAAGGATTTAATATAATTCATGATTTTTGTAGATAGAATAATTTTTATTTCCTTAGTTATTTTTACCCTCTTTAGTCTACTCTTTTTCTTTTATTTGTCCATGTGTTTTGACTATGCTAACCCAAACATTTTATCATAAAATTTGTGAATCAAACATCTTCTTATTATATTAAATTTTCTTGACTTTATTGTCATTTTCTCCTTTTCATTTAYCAATAAAAGTCAGATATTAAATTCGTCTAAACTACAAACTATTATTTATATTCTTGTACTCTCAGCAAATACTAAAATGAGATTAAAAGTCAACGGAAACTTAATTCAGTATTAATTGGTATTCGTTTTTTATCAAGAATTTATAAATTGGGAGGCCTCGTCTTTGTACCAAAAAAAAGAACAACTTCATTGAATGTAGATTATATAAATATTGATATTTATAATAAATGAAAATGAGAGGATGATATTGTAATTAACCCACCATGAAAAATGCTGAAAATTGGTAATTTCTGGTTCTCCAGCTGCCACGTTGTGGCTTTAACCTCTTTGTTCAGAGCGGGCTCCTTCTAACCTTTATCCAACAAAAATAAATATAATAATAATAATTCTTATTAAAACGAAAACAAAGAATGAATGCCACGTGGATATTATATTGACAAGCCACACACCGACGCTTTCACTGAGCGTGGCCTACAATTCTCGTACGGCGGACCCTGCCACGTGTAACCTTTCTACGAGCTCAGAATCTAACTCGTGGCCTACACTGATACATGGAGGCGAGTAAGCTTACGCCAACAACCCCACGCGCTCTCTCTCACTCACTCTTCTTCTTCTTCTTCTTCTTCTTTGTCCCTTATCTCTGATTTTCGAGCGATGGTTTTTTCTCCTGCTCCCATGGCTTCCACCAAGTGTTCCGACGGGTCCAGTTGTTCGGCCTTGAGGTCTTTTTCTTCGTCTTCTTGTTCCTCGTCTTACACGGCCATGGCCGCGGATCAGATGGTGAAGGTTGAGATTGAGGCGGCGGAGGCTCTGGCGGATTTGGCGGCTTTGGCAGTGAGAGAGAGTGGAGCTCAACCGTCGGACAAGAAATGGAGGACCAAACTTAAGGGGAAACGAGCCAGGAAGGATGTTAAGAGCGAGTCGCCGACCAATGACTTCCTGGACTCTCTACCGAGTCGTTCGGATCTGGACCGTCGGATTGAGGTTGTTCATGCTCTTTTTTATCGCGCTTGATTGCATTTTGCCCTTTCGATTTCTGACTCTCTAATGAAATTGAAAATGGGGATTTGGGGGTGGGGGGAGGTTCTGATCTTAGTGTCTGTAGTTGGCGAGGGAAATTTCGCCGTGGTTTTAAGAAATCGAGTGATGTTTATGTATTAGCCTTGGCATTGTATGCGAAAAATAGTATGCTGCACTACATTTCGCTCGTTTGGTTCGGTTTTCAAAATTTAGAAGACTTCTGAAGCAAAACCGTGGAATGTGAAGCTATTTGTTTTTACATTCATTGTATATCCTTGAAGTGTGTTTACCTGATGCCTGCATTTCTATCCCTAATTAGATTCTAAGGAATTGAACTGGTATTCAAAATTGCTGATCCTCATCCCAGAAGTTTGGAGCTTATGTTTTGGAGCAGAATTAAGAATGAGGGGATTTTTGTGTTGGATTCTTACACAAAAAGTGGGCTATTACGCCAGAGCGAGCAGCGGTAATTGGCACACATCTTCAACCAAGAGGGTGTGAGTTCGAACCCACCCCATATGTTGTACTTAAATAAGGACGTGGGCTATTGCAGGATTAAGTGACACTCTTTTCTAACTCAGGAAAGCACTTCTTTAGGAGTTAACAGGTTTGGAGAAGCAATGTTCTCCACAGTTGTGGGGACATTTACCTTTCAAGTTTGTCTTCAAAGATAATACTTATACTCTTCAAATCATGGGTGACTAGACTTGAACAGTTGAGCTTTTGGCTCGTCTTTCCTGCAAATTCATTTGTTTTTTCCCATTGGGTCTGGATTGTCAAACTGCTTAACTGAGTAAAATTGTATTACTATGCTGCCCATATATAGTGTTTGACTAAAAACTAAAAGCATTGATACGAAGTTACATTACTTCTGCAGGCTTTGACAAAATACTTTTGTTTCTAGCAGGATAGAGGGGTGGTAAGTCAGCAGCCATCAGAAAAGGAATGTACAAATCAATCGCGCTCCGATTGCGAAACAACGAGAAAGATGTTAAAGACGGAGAAGGAGGTCGAATTATCTAAAGTGAGTCCTAAATGTACTACAAGCTACCCATTATTTGGCTGCAGGAAGTCGAGGCGTAATCTAACTGAGGTTATGCTTGCTAACTGCCTCCC
This sequence comes from Momordica charantia, assembly GCF_001995035.1. The sequence continues at coordinate 609,405 of NW_019104520.1, read as the reverse complement.
TCATGTAATTATCCTATTTTTTCAACCATTTTCATTACTGGCTTACTTCTTCAGGCTGAAAAGGAAGAAAGGAGAGTACGTAGAATTTTAGCAAACAGAGAGTCTGCCCGGCAAACAATTCGACGTAGGCAGGTTCTGAGAATTTCTCTTCAAGATGCGTTTCTTTGGTTTTATAGATCAGATTATGTATCATATGTTCAACGTGTCTAGCACATTATTGTGAGCTTTCATCATGCAAACTTCTGAGATGAAGGTTGTTGAAAATCCTTCTTTCTGGTTTTCATTATCCTTGATTGTAATGTCTATATCTTGCTCTAAACCATCTGTGGATGTCTTACTTGTACACTCACAGTAGACAGGAGTTTTTGAGGCTACATACCCAAAATAAAATAAAATTATAAAAATGATAATTAATATAAATGCCCCCTAAAATTGATCATTTTTTCCAGCTTGATTGTTATAGGGTTGAAAGTTATTTTTATGATTAACCCACACCATACTCGTATTGTCAATAAAATAGAATCAACTTCTTCACAATCCAACTTTAATACTGAGTAGTAACAAGTTCGAGGGAGACTAATCCTTACTTGGGCTAGGGAAAGAAAATGCCAAGTGTTTTTTTTTTTTTTTGTTAGACATCATCAAGAAAGGGTTAACCATGTCAGTGAAGTGTAGTGTTATATATTTCATCTATTAAAAAGAAAGTAAAATTTTTCAAGCAGAGCTAGATATAAAAATATAAAATCATTCTGAGAATCTTGGCTTTCCTCCTATCAAAATTTCTACAAGTTAACTGGTTGATGGGACATCTTTGGAGTATTATACTTTGTGATAACCTAAGATTTAAGATAATCAGTACTAAAATGGAACTGTTAACATCAGAAGTAATTAGAGAGTTGGTGTTACACCGTTATGTTATTGAATTTTCTCTACATGTGATAATTGTCTATTTTGGTTGGTTGTTATGCAGGCTCTGTGCGAGGAGTTAACCAAAAAGGCTGCTGATTTAGCATGGGAAAATGAAAATTTGAAGAGGGTAGGCATTCACCAACACCACCCCCCCAACACATTACTGAACTTTTCTATTGTCATAACCTTTATTTTATCTTCATCTTGTGATCTTTCAACCAATGAAGGAGAAGGAGTTGGCCCTGAAAGAGTACCACTCTCTGGAGACTACTAACAAGGAATTAAAGGAACAGGTAGGATGGGGTTGCATTTAAGAAATGTATGGTCATGGTCTTTCAAAATCTTCCGAAGATTCACTTGGCTTGTTTGTGTCTAGATGGCTCAAGCAGTAAAGCCCAAGGTGGAGGAAATCCCAGGAAACAATAGATCATCTCATCTCCAGATACCTCCTTTACCCACCAACTACCCTCTTTTTTTGTACGGTCGCCCTCCATTTGCGTCGTATTTCTGGCCCTCTAGTCCTTATCAACATGAACTACCCAACGTCGTTGTCATTCCGTCAAGTATTCATTTGCCAACCAATAGTAATGTTTCTGACTCTTCCCATGTACATGAAAACTTTACGAACAGCAATGGCCCGAGTACACCCTTTTGTTTACTACCTTGTTCGTGGTTGTTACCTCATCATGACCGTAGGAATCAACAGGGTCCTCAAGTCTCGTGTTCCACGGGAAATAATCAAGAGGATATTTGTTTGAATTCCCAAAATAGTTGTCATACTTCAAAGGTGGCTGTGCGTGCAGAAAGCAGACATTCTTCTTTGCCTTCAACTGAAGAAAAAAAGGAAGCAACTGATTCAACCGAAGCTTTGAACCCCAAGAATCATATTCAGAACCCAGTTGGGGTAGCTGTGGGGGGATTTGAGACTGACGCAAAAGCTCAAGTTAGGAGAATGATCTCTCCTGTGAGATTTAAATGTATCGAATCCACATCTGCTGTCAAGCAAGACAATCGGAGCAAAGACGATCACGGTCTGTCAACAAGAGCTTGTGCTGACTTCTGTGTTTTTCCAGAAAAGAAGCATGAAGCAGAGAGTGTCTCCAGTAAGAAAACCATAGATGCAATGGTTGCAGCCGAGGCAAGGAGGAGGAGAAAAGAACTAACAAAGTTAAAGAATCTTCATGGCCGTCAATGCCACATGCATTCTTGATCTATATGGCCAAAAGGTCGCTGACTGTTCGTCCTCGCCTCATCTGTGTATTTCACTGGCTTTTGATGATAGAGGCAAGCCACCGGTAACCGAAGTTGTAGCTTTTTTTTGAGGCGTTCTCTGTGCCTTTGTTGCCAAGATCAGAGCGTCGAGATCTCGCCAGTGACGGGAATCGAGGCGTTTTCTTTTTTGGTGTCTGTTCTGATGAACTTACTAACAAATGAGATAGGTGCTGAGGAAGAGATGCTGATTAACTCCCAAGAGCTTTGAGCTGGGATTTGGAAGGCCAGCAAAAAAGGAAATGAGATTGTAAGAATTTTGTATTAAAATCTTCTATGGCTACTTCAATAACCCTTCTTTGGGTTGGCTACAATTCTTCTTCTTCATTAAAGTGAAGTATAGGAGATGTGCCATTTACTTTGTTATAAAGCAGAGAACAAATAAAAGATGTGAAAAGCCAAATTGAAAATCTCAATGTTTTCCTTCAAGCTTGGGTTCTTTAATTTTGAAGTTTTATTTTTATTTTTAACTTTTTAGAATTCACACATTTGAGGATTAAATATAGTTTTTGGTTCTTGAATTTTCATCCAATTTCTAACTGGCTTTTTTGTCTTTATTTTGATTTTGGAACTCTATCAAATTTATATTTTAGTTCCAACTTTAATTTTGTTTTAGGTTTGCTTTTATCTCTCGACAAGGGAGGGAATTCGAATTCGAACTCATGATCTTTGGATTCGTGATAGATATAATTTATATCGTTTTATGTTGACATATGAATGTGAAATATTCCCTCTATTAAAAAGGTAGAGAAATGATTTTGGATATGATGAGTTTATTTAACTCTTATAGAATTAATGATTGATTAGTTGATCTAAAAAATTGTGGATAATTTATTCATTGGTTCATAAGAAATAAGAATAAGGAGTAAATTAATAAAAAAAAATTATCTCGATAAGAAAAGCTTCGCTTTATTACAATGTATAAAAATAAAATAACAATTGCTTCGCTTTATTACAATGTATAAAAATAAAATAACATAAATAAAATTGAACTCTGGAGTTAGAAAAATATTTCTTTTAAACCTTTCTTGACCATATTCGACCAGAAAAATAACATATATTATGATAGGTTTGATTAGAAAATAGAACTACCATCCAAATAATAGAAAATTAAATAAAAGTTAAAAGTATCAAAACGGAATAAAAAAAACATTAACAATTATTATCTTGGAAAATAGATAACAAACCAAAAGAATAATGACCTAACCAACTAATCTCTCTAATTATTCCGCAAAAAAAAATTAATAATAATAAATCTCTCTAAGACCTAGAGCAACTAAAAAGGAGGAGAAAAACTAATTGCAAAGAAAATTTAAATAAAATTAAACTGAGAAAAAGAAAACAAAAGAAACTAAATCTTAAACATCACAATCTGGGTTCTAACATTATGCTTAGAATCGTTCCACTCGAGCGACGCCGCCAGAAGCCTGCTCTCCGCCGCCACCGGACCTCTCACCGCCACCTTAAACGACCGCTTCTCGTACGGCCGATCGAACTTCAGAACCTCCGGCACCACTCTCACCGCCACCCCCGCCGGCGACTTCACCTTCGCCCTGTACGTCGACGGCCCGAAACCGACGTGGGTCACCGTCCGGTGGAACACGGCTGCGACGGAGGTCGCGTCGGCGTCCAGCGGCGCGTACATGGTGGGGTAGTTGAGGGCGTCGGAGCCGGTCGCCGGAGGGACGCCGGAGCAGTTGAAGGAGGCATCGCCGACGAGCAGGGCCAGGGCGGTGCCGTCGTACCGCCTTGTGGAGCAGAGGAAGCTGACGTAATTGGTTACAGAGATGTCGTAGATGAGGCCCGGGTGGATGGCTTTCGCCGGATTTATCTGGCCGGCGCCGATTCCGAGTTCGTCGAACTCGTCCCCTGTTTTCACCGGCGTCGCTGCAAATTTTTGGATTAACTTTTGAACATTATTGAGTAGCGTTAACGTTGATTAAACTACGAATGAATCCAAAAATTGTTTTCAGTTATTTGATTGACTCATTGTTTCGTTTGTAACGTAACACTCCCCCTTGAATAAATTAATTTTTTACTATATATTATTTATAAAATTTTAGCATACTCATACTTTTATGAGTGAAATATAAGAAATGGAACTGTTTTTAACCTTTGACTTGAAAATTTGTAACGTAAGTGAAAATCATAATAAATATTGGGGAGGAAATAATAATATAAGAGTTAGGAAGAAAAAACTTTACTCTTCAAAACTAACCAGGAAGATTAACTCCGTCATTTTTAACACTCTTAAAAATTTCATAACTAAAAGAGATAATTGTAAAAATAAAAAAAAATTACAAAGAAATATAACAATGTAGGAGTTTGACTCAAAGGAACTTCATCTTGTTAACCTTATTAAATATTTGACAACTAAGAAAGATAAATGTAAAAATTAAAAAAAAAATTGTCAAATATTTAATGATATTAATGAGAAAGTTCCTCCTTGATTTCAAAGAACCAAGTTTTTTTCAATCTTTTACTTCGAATAACTAAAGAAAATATCTCGACCTTTCTCTTCGTCTCAGGCCGGATCTTCTCTATTGAAAGATCTCCTATATGGATAATACACATTCCAGTTAATCGAGCCTAATTCTAATTGTTTTGTTCCAAACCAAACCACAGGGCGGTTCGCTCTATTTAGATATTCACAACCAAGAAGGACTGAATTCTCTTTCGGGTAGGTCCCAATTCCAAAAGGAGAAGGAAGGTTGGAATGCCAACAGGCGCTTATTATTCAAATCACCCGACCCTATATTATGTATAGTACCCATTCAAATCACCGATTGGCTTTGGGCCTTTCCTGCGCAGCTTAGGTGGAGGGCGAAGAAGGCCCCCTTCGGGGGGGCCCGAGCCATCTGAGATACCACTCTGGAAGAGCTAGAATTCTAACCTTATGTCAGGACCTACGGGGGCTCTTTTACCTTGGAAAATCATAGAGTTATCTCACGAAGAGTTAGCCGCACCCACAAATGATATATTGGCATTCCAGCCTTCCTTCTCCTTTCAAGGCCTACTCGAAAGAGAATCCAGTATTGTATCAATAATCTACCCTTGTTTAATTCCTGTTGAAGCATATACTTGGGTGGGAGTAGGGCGGACGATCTCAAAGCAAACTCCCCATTCATGAGATCGAGARGATCGCCAAGATTTCGTGATCCGCTGCCCAACTTATTTGATACGATATCAAAAACTTAGTTGATAGATTGGATAAATTCGATTTATTCATGGACATTAAATGAGTAGAAATATTATTTTAAAGCGAGAGATATAATATAATCAAAGAGGCGGTGGCGTACCGGTGGTCATGAGGGCGGACTTGAGGGCGGCGGGGGACCATTTGGGGTGGAAGGTCTTGAGGTAGGCGGCGGCGGCGGCGGCGTGAGGGCAGGACATGGAGGTTCCTGAAAGAATGTTGAAAACGGAGTGGCGGTTGTCCGGAATTGAAGCCATTTTCGAGAACGCCGCTAATATGTTCAGTCCCGGCGCTGTAACGTCCGGCTGCGTTTTTTTTTAAAAATAATTTCCCATTTTCCACATCAGCATCCACCAACCAATAAATATAGTTTTAAAAATTAAGGTAAAATATCTCCCAGTTTAGACTCGGTTTCTAGAATCTGGTCACTACATTGACTATATAGCTTCTAGATTTGCATAATTGAAAACACTCCACCCTCGCCAGATACAAACTCCTCTTTGACACACATGTAAAATATCTCCAAGTTTAACTAGTCTAAAAATGCACCACCTTCAGGGGATCCAAACTCCTTTGACACAACCCGAAACTTCTAAATCTAACGAAAAAGGTTTGTGTGTTTCAATTCAATTTGAAGAAGAAACAGATGTAGAAATAGAAACCACTCCCGAAACGAAGGGGACTAAACAGGAACAAGAGGGCACACCATCAAAATATAAAAAGACCTGTTTATGAAATTTAGGATGGAAATAAAGAAAATTCGAAATTAAAAATAGATAAAAAAAGGAAGTTAAAAAAAATTATAGGTTTAGTTCCTAACCAATCAGATCTACTTGAATGTAGAGTGGTATRTCTATGATAAAAGTTTGAAACTTTTTTTTCCTAAAGGTTTAATGGAGAATTTTTAAAAATTAAGAGATGAAATTAAGAATTACCTCAAATATTAGGGTTCATTTAGTAAATATATATATATATTTACCTTGAGGATATTAGGAGCTAGAGTCTGGGGTCCTCTAGAAGAAAAAGAGGCCAAGAAAGGAGCATCCATTTTGTAAGTAGTTGTCTTATAGATCACAGCTTGAGGGTTCCTGTCCACATCATCATCTTAATTAATTACAAAATATTTTCTTAAATTACTATTTTAAGTACTCAATTTGGTGTTATAATTTTAAAGATTTTATTATAATTTCTATGCTCATTGAAATAATTCATATAGATAATGAATTGTCAAAGTTTTATTAGCACATACTTTGTGGAGTTCATGTATGTCTCAACCTTGCCTCCATCTTCCATGGAGAGGTAGGAGGAGGGAATGGGAGTGGCCATCGCGACATCGGTGGTTCCGAGAAGATTCCCGATCATCCCCGCACCTTCCAAGTCTTCGATAGTAGACTCTTGGGAGTAAGGTCCTAAACAATACACTATCTTCCCCTTCACCTTTTCTCTGTCTAGAGACCCGTAATCGCACTCGCTATATCATTTATAATAAAATTAAATTAAAATAATAAAAAGATTATTAAACGAGGGTTTAGGGTTTAGATCTTGAAGTAACTCGGTTGCATACCTTGCATCTAGATCAGTGTCGGGTGTAGCTGCCATTGTTCCACTAATAAGAGGGTACATCTTCTTCTTCGGTGAAAATGTGTCTATTGTTATCCCCTAGTTTTGAAAGACAAACAAAAGTTAAACGCGGTTGAAATGGTGCCTGAAAGAATTTCACATTTAGCTAAATTTAAGGATCAAGTTGATGAAATTAGAAATTTGAGTTAATTTTACTAAATTTGGAGGTAATATTGAAGGGTTTCTCATTTGTAATAAACTCCCAAAATTGGAAACTAGCAAAATCTGATTTCTTGTTCCTATTTCCCATTGTTTTATAATTTTTATCATTTTTTAAGGATTTTCTATTTCCCCTATTGAAATGAATGAATTTTGAAGAATTTTTGTGTTTTCATTTTTGGTAAAATTAGTAATGCAGGTAGCAAAATCTCAAACAAAAGTAATGTTATTTTTTAAGTACAGTTCGATAAATTTGAAAATTGTTATATCTTTTATTTTTTATTTTTTAAAAATTAAACCTATAAACATTGTTTATTTTGTTATCTACTCCATTAAAAAGTCAAAAATTGAAAACTGTGGAAAGCATTTTCTAAAAATTTATATTTTGTAATTTAATTAAAATTTTAAATATATTTTTAAGAGAAGGCGAAAAAAATAACGGAAAAGCTAGCATTATATTAATAAAAAAAAGGGAAAAAGAAAAGACAACTAAAAACTAAAAACAAAATATTCTTTCTTAATAAAAGAAACACTATCACGAGTTTTTTTTTAAATAAATAAATAAGAACACTATTACATGATTTATTGTCTTTTATTTGAAAGAAATATTTTCAAAATTATATTATAAATATTGAAAAAGTAAATATAATATAATAATAATATTGTACCGTATATCTAATTTCAAAAACCTTAAAGAGAAGTTCACTCAAAATAGGATTTTAAAAAATGTCAAAACATTTATTTTTTTTAAATAAAACGTAATTTTGTCTTTTATTATTATACTATACATTACAATTAAAAGAAAAGGAAAGTTTAGGAGATTTCATCTCAAGTTTATATTCTTACCATTTTCTTATCTAATATATAATTTTACTCCAAAAATTGATGGGTGGAATATGGTAAGAATATAAGTTCCCTATAGGATATATATATATATATATATATATATATATATATATAATTAATTGAAAAAATAAAAAATAAAAAACTTACAGATAA
>NW_019104520.1:587637-600883 GCF_001995035.1 Momordica charantia | reverse complement strand
TTGGCTGTCGCTGTCGCCGAGCCCATCCAGATTGAAAAACTTTGCGCCGATAACTTTTCTGAACGGGAGAATCAAAATTACTATTTTACCCCTAACTAATTTGAATCCATAAAAAGCATAGCGGTGAGGAGATTGTCTAAGGTCCAAACTTTCATATTTTTAATATATATATATTTATTTATTATGGTAAAATATAGTTTGGTCCATCTATTTAACAAACGATTACGTTTAGTCCCTAAAATTTAAATTTAATTTCTATTGGGTCCTTGTCTCTAAAATTTGATTTAATTTTTAATTGGTTCCTGAATTGAAGGGACAAGTTTAATTAAGAGATTAATTAGAAATCAWATTCAACTTAGAGAACTCAAGACTAAATTGAAATTAAATTTAAATTTTAGGGACAGGTTTTCAAATTTTGGGACTAAGTTTAAACCTATATATTATTATAGTATTGTTTTCTATTGATTTTAGTTTTAAATTATAAATATAATTTATAATATAAAAAATAATATATTCTTCACTTATAATATATTGTATAATACTAAATAAAATTTGCCTAACGTCCTATATCATCTGAGATATTTCAAAATAGAAAAATTCAGCTACTTAAAATTAAGGAGAATCTACTTCTAAGTACCATTACAATTCCTCATTTTTTTATTTGTAATTTTTATAATTTTTATTTTTATTTCTTTCTCTGGCCTAATATTTAATGTTGATTTATTTTCTTTTAGAATAATCGGAACCTGTTGCAGGAGGTGAAATTGGGGCCAGTGACGCATTGGCCTTTCCATTTGGAAGGGATTGAGCCGTAGCCGTCGTCCTTAAAACTCGGAGCCTCCATCCATATCCCGGAGTCCAGTAATCCGACGATTATGCCGGACTCTGCGGCGGCGTTACGGCGGCTCGCCGTTTCCGACACTCCCAGGAAATCCCATGATCTTGTCGTGTGCAGCTTCCTCCTCCTGCTCGCAAAAACCGATACCACACCCTTTTCCTCTGCATTTTTAGAAATTATAAACATAAACTTTTTTTAATTATTTTTTAAAAGATTAAATATCTCTCCAATTTTAAAAGACGAACTTGCTAGTTTATTAGCTTCATGGGGCAACAGCCTTGCAGCAAATCCATTGAGGCTCCTTCCATAGCTATAAATCTTCACTTTTCTCGCCAATTCTTCACTGAAAAAAAAACCCCATTAAAAAAAATTAAAACTTTACAATATATTTTGTTAATTGGGTAACATAATGAAGGATTAGAATTACTCTCCAACTGCGTTAGCGAGAAGAGTGTGGTGGTGATCTGCCAGAAGTTGATGGGTTTGCTCTTTCGGCACTGCTCCCATATACACAACATAAGCCTGTTTAATTAATTAAATTAAACCCCATTAAAATAATAATAATCAGTCATTTTGACGGCGGCGGAAACCACCGTGGCCGGTGGCGTTGAATCGGCGGGAGGGGGATGTTTACCTGTCTGTCATTTTGGGCTGAAGAGACCACGGCGGCGAAGATGAAAATGAATGGGACCAAAATTTTAAGCATTTTGTCATTCATTTTTTTGAAAAAATTAAATTTGATTTAATTATTTTTCTGATGCAGGGATCATATAAATATTAAATAGAAGAGAGGAAGTGGGGCCCCCTCTTTCTCTCTCTCTCTCTCTCTCTCTCTCTCTCTCTCTCTCTCTCTCTAGGATTTTTAGTTAGGATTCAGAAGAAAGTGGAGAGGGATGAAATTCAAACTTCGATTCTGTTTTTCAGAACTATTTGGATTTAAAGACTTTTCTGTTTCTAAAGTTGTAAGTTTATTGGTAAAAATGGATCAAGTTTGTTGGTAGGAAAAAAAATAAAAAAACACTTTGAATATTTAGCAAAATTTTATAGAGTAATTTTTAGGAGTTGGAGCTATTTGGAAATGGGTATCTGCTTTTTTAGAAAAAAGAAATTGAAATAAAAAAGTTGTTCTTTAAAAATCATGAATTTAAATAAGAGTTATTATTTAGCTGTGAGAAAAAAGGAAATAATGGTTGCAGTGTATGAATAGTAACCTAAATGTCTTAATGCATAAATTTCTCTTGGTAATTTAAAAGTTAATTTGGACTTATTTTTTGTATTCTGTTTTCAAAAGTTTGTATTACTTTGCTTAATTTTTCATTTTTGTAAAAATAAATTTAGAAATTTGACTATGATTTTTGAAATAACCTTAAAAGAATAGAAACATTACCGAACACATTTTTTAAAAAATATTTTTCCTTTTTAGGACATCCTCTTTAACATTATTTCATTTCATTTCAAATCTCAGAGATAATCATAAAGCCATGCATGTAGATTTTCTATATAACATTAAAGATTCATTTCTAAAATATAGTACAAGTCTAGGGGGGGAAGGAAACAATATCCAAAGTTAATTTACATAACTAATATATTTATTGTAAACAAAAGTTGAAAAAACAGATTAAATACCGAGGTAAAAACAAAAGTAGAGTTCCTAAGATGAAACAAATCTAATCATTAGATAATCAAGCCCTGATGGCAGCCTAATCAGAGAAGCTGAGCTTGTGGCCAAACTGTCCACGACGTTCTAAACCCGACAACCCGAGCTCCAAGCTACTTATTCTAGAATATTTGTCAGCTAAAAGATACAGTTTTTTTCACCATGACTTGCTGAGGTTCAATTCCTGGGAATAAAAATGGACATCCGTTTTAAACTGAACCTGAAAATGAAGCAAATTCATCTGTTGGTTCTTGAATTCCTTTTTATCAACTTCCACAAACTATACAGTTAATGATCTTCAGTTATCCCAAGGTCATGGTCTGTTATTATTTTGTCAGCTCCTATAATTTGGCCTCCTCGTGGATGAACGACAGGGTGACTTGATCGCGATGACAATTCTTGTGATTAGAATTTGCTTCCCTCTAAGCAACAGAAACAAACCAGATCTTACCACTGTACAAAGAATTGTGCAAAAGCACGACTCGGTTCGTGAACGGCAGCTCCTTTTAAACAAATTTCACTTCTTCCTCATCAACTTCTTATCGAAGTCAGACAACACAATCTCCTGACAACGTATTATTCCAGCTTCTCCACCATAGCACAACCATCTCTCACTCCCTGTGTTCATGTTCCATCTCACTCTATGCAATGCAACTGATTTTGGAGGGAAAGTTTCAAAATTATCCCCCGAACCAGGCAATTCATCGGTTTTTGTCTGTGCATCATTAGGTTCGTCGCTACATTCCAGTGCTTGGCTATCCACTTCCTTCTTCTTGCACTTTGATTGAGTTTGGTTTTTCTTCTTCATGGACATCAGTGTATCCTCAGATCCAGAATCAACGCTGACATCATTGTCGTGGTAAATGGCTGCAATGGCATCAACAATTTGGTTAAAGTTTCTTAAAAAATTGTCTAGGTATGTCAAGAATCAACATGCTACCTAATGCTTCATTTTCCGATGCAGTTGCTGTGGCCGTCTTGTGATTTCCTTCATTTGACTCAATTGAATCAGATAGAATAGCTCGAAAGGACAGTGGCAGGTCGGATTTGTTGGATGCCTTCTTCAAAGGGAATGGAACACCTGAGGCTGGAGAGTGGATTGTAATAGCCGATTCCTCCTCAGTTAAGTATTCACATATGAAATGTGGGGTTCGATTACGTGAATGATCTTTCTCAACTGCTCTCGTAGTAAGCTGATAGATTAAACGTGGAAGAAAAAGCAAATTATGAAATCATAATTCAAGGCATTATGTACGTAGGAAAATGCTATATTATGAAAGTGCATTTAATGTATGTATCAGTTGTCCTCGAATTTCATTGATAAGCATACAGAAAAAGAAAGCATATAAGAGCTGCGTAGTTCTTCAACTATTTTTCTATTTCGGCCATCAAAAGTAATAGTAACAATATCAAAATTAAATTTTATAGTCTAACAACTTTTTAGCAAAGTTAGAATTAAGAAATTTTAATTGATCAAATAATTTCATGTTCGCTATGACTGTGATGGATATTTGAATCTCATGCTAAAACCCAAACTGAAGATATGCAGACTGATTTTCCATATTTCGGGTAGAAGCCAAAATTTCTGGTTTCTCCAAAGAGTGCCCTCCCTAAATCTTATATATATACACGCACATGCATACAAAAAAACACAGATTATCGAAACTCAAACTAATGGAACCCCAAGTGCAGAAGAGGCAAGCTTCACCTCCCCAGTGAAATCTAGTACATGTTGAACTCACCTGGAAACGGAGAACAGCTCCATCGGCACTGCAATATGCAACCATGCCTGAAATCACCAGTTGCTACGTTTTAATTGTGTATAACTAACAAGAATAAAATAGTTCATTTGATTGGGTTTAAATTTAAAACTAAAACCAAATTAGATCCTAAAACCATCAGAGCAATCACGCAAGGGTTCTACATTATGACAATAAAATTACTGTATGTAAGAACACAGAGTAAAACTATCATTTCTCACCGGAGACTTGTGATACTAAGGTTGTATAGAGAGGACATTATTATTATTTTTTATTGAACTAAGATTTACAATCCTATTTGGTAATATTTTTGTGTTCATTCTCCTTTTGAATTCTGACATCATGATAACTTGTTCTTTATTTCTACACAGCTGAAAATTAAATAAAAAAGGCATGTAACCAAATAAACGAGAACGTGTCCTTAATTGTTTTCAATCACTTGAAGAAAGCCAATCAAAAAGAAAAGAAATGCAAATCTAGTACCACAACCCCTCAAATATGACAATTAATGTAATTTTATTCCAAAATCAATCAAAACATAAATAAACAGGAGAATGATTCCGGTACACAAAACCAATATAGTGCTGAAGGAAATTCAATGTTTCATTGTTTGATGCTATAAATTGGTATACAGTGAACCACTTTGATTCCAGTTAATTCTTCTAACTACCGATAGTTGAATAAATCCTTTAAGCAAGGGAAACACAACCGAAGCTAACAACCCATGAATTTCAGATATACCTGTCTGCCGTGACACTTGAACACTCCAGATAGCAAATGATGAACCATAGTAACTATGTAAGCCTTGTTGTTTTGTCCCTGTGAAGGGTTTACCAGTTACTGGAACGTCGTATGCAGCCTTTAGCAGACTGAGAAGTCTCAATGTTCCATCATCAAAGGATAAAATAACGCATCTAACCAGAATATGGTCATGGTAAATAAAAGAGAATTAGTAAAACAATAACTTGATGTGCCTAATCTGCATCCTATCAAAATAAAACATGTACCTAGGATCAGGAAGCCAATCCAGACTATATATCATCCTGGGTGCTGGATGAATGTCCCACAAAGGACGGAAAGGATCCCTGCAGGAAAGTAGTATATTCTTCAGTTTGTTAAAAATTAACAATCGTCACTAACAGAACCATGGGGGAAAATATACAATAACTCCACAAAGGACCTTGAGCAGTCAATGGTTCTGGTGCCATGGCCTCTGATATAACATTATAATGTTTCAAATCAGATTGACACTGAATTAAAATGAAACAATAAAATGTGGACTGAAAACTACCAAAATTTTAAACTATAACCAAAGAAGAGGACAAAATGAGCACAGAATAAATGAAATAACAAGTTATCGTTCACACCAATTAATCAATTGGGAATTATTGCAGAAATGACTTCTATCTTTTCTACAGGGATCAAGAAGTTACTCCATTGTCGGAGGAATAAAAATTACTAGGAATTTTCCTCGGGTGTGTCTACAGGTTTAAAGAGAGTGGAAAAGGGTGTTAGTTTTGTCATTTTTCATTGGTACATCTTGAAATTACACAAAGATATATTAGGTATGTTGGTCAGTAAGACAAGCATTTCAAATGAAGATTGGATTAGGACATAGAATGTATTGCATCGGGAAGAAATGGTATAAAAAAGTTGCCCCAATTGAATTAATTAACTTTCTTCGACCAAATAATAAATGAAATTAAAATAATAATAATAATAACTCCACCAACCTTAGGTCCCAAAATTTTAAACCTCCATGACTAGCAGTAAGCACCACATTTGCACTTTCTGGATCGCTGAACATAATGAGAAACAAACATATGTTTATTTATAGTTTCCATCTGTAGGAAATAACTGTAATAAAATAAAATTTAGATTGGTCATCTCATAGTAGTTATATTCCTCTTACTAATTTCTTCATCAAAGGTAAGCCTTTCCCCATTATATAGACAAGCAGGCATTAGGTTGGGGGAATTGAGAGTGGCTCAACTAAAAACACTTTTTCTCTTGTGGGGGGTTGGCCCAATATTGCATATGGACATAGATAAATAAACCTTAGAGTTCTCCTACCACAAACCTTTCATTTGGTGCCCATGCAACCCGTCTTATTGGAACTGTATCTGCACTAAAACGAAGTAAAGGCCTCGTATCTGAAGAACAAAATGAGAGAATGATGAGATCACTTATAATTGCACAAGCAAACTCAAAAAACAAAGAAGGAATTAGAAACACAAGTTCGGGCAAGAAAAACAACCTTCACAGGTACTATTTGCAGAAAACTTCCACAAGGCAACCTGAACGGATGAACTATGTTTTACTCATCATAAAATTAAAATTCAAAGCAACAAGAGAGCAGGACCACCAAAAACTGGACCAGGAAATGTAGCAGCAATAAAGTCATATCAGTGACAAACAAAATGAAGAAAACATTAAAAAACTTGTATCCTTGGATAGATAAATATTCAAGAACTTCAATTTTCTCACGTTCCCAGTAACAGTTCATCAAAAGATTAAGTAAGCAGTTCTAGAAATTTCTGAAAACCAAATGAAGAAGTAGTTCTTCCTATATGCAAGAAGAACCGTATATTTAGAATTTCATTTTTTGCTGTGGCAACAAAAAGAATATAAAAAGAAATGGAAGCGGAAATTAAATAATAACTGTTCCATCATTGCATCCAGCAAATAGATAATCATAGGGAGGTGTTGACGACCATTCCACAGTCAGAGGGATGCTGCAGCACAACAATTTAGACAACAAATTAGCAGTAACAAAGAGAGCAAGTGTCAAAATAAAACTCGCGAGAGATAGCTAACATGTTGTGCAATTTAACCAAAATAATGACAATTATAATAACCCAGAATATATTAAAAAAGAAAATCAATGAAGGTTTGCTTCATCACTTCAACTTAATCCAATCAGAATGATACACTTTTTCCGTTATGGAATCAACTACCAAATAGAAGAGGTTGATCTGCGAGTAAAGTGGTAAAAAAAAATGTCCAAATGTCCGAATGTCAACATTGCATGGAACCTAAAATAAATTCCTGGATTCAACAGGAATGAACTGAAAAGTTCATACGTACTAGGTTCATAATACCACACCTTCTAACTACAGGCAAAGACAATAATTTCATTCAAAAGTTTCCAGCTTAAGTTAGTTCGGTGATAGGATCATTTAATCAGAAGAAAAGGGGAGGTTAGTTGTACATGATGAATGGTGTAATGCGCAATTATGCAGAGAGTAAGACTTCAGTAGTGAACCAATTAAGCAGAAAGTAACAACAATCTATAAGGCAGCCCATTCTCATGATTAAAGAAAACTCTTCCATCTAAACACATTGGTTTTTCTTTTTACAAAACTGAATTATGTTGAACTTGAAGAGTTGTCATCATATAAAAAGTAAACGCTGAATACCTCTGTATATTTGCACTTTTCAACATCGTGCTCCTGAAAATAGGCTTCAACTTCACAAAGCGAGGATCTGTACCCTCCCTATTGAATTTAGAATAGATGGCTTTCACTACGTGAGGAAAAGGAATCTCCCAGCTGCAATTAGTTAATAGGATCATCAGATAGATAGCACAATTCCCGATAAAGAACCAATATTGTAAATCATTGGAGGCACATAGTAAACAACATGAGAACCTTGAAACAACTAGGATGATACAAGCATTTTGAGGGCTATAATATATGTGATAAATTATTGATGTGGTACTCACCATGTCGGTATAATGCATTGTGCTGCTCTAATTATACATGAAAAGTAGAATTATGAATTAAAGACTCATATTGATAAAAATAAAGGCTCACTTCGATAAAATAAAAGCTCATATTGTTCATTCACCAGAAAATTTCTACAACTTAATTCAAAAGCAATTTTTCTGTATGCATGCTCAAACAAAATGCTATTCATCCTAGCAAACATGTAATATGAAACATTTGATTGACTAATGTTAGCAATTTCATGAAAGCTGATTCTTTGACTTGATTGGTACAATACCTGTGTCATATTCAAGAAATTTCTGATCGATTTCAAATGGAAACATTAAAAAGATATCCAACATTGCTTAAGCATATTCTTCCAATTCTATAACATATAGATCTTTAGCCAGCATGAAAAGCCCTCAGTAAACCCAAGAGAATGACTAAAAGTTCTGTAAAAGAAGGGACCAAAAAATAGAGAAAAAGTACTAAGCAACACGAGACAGTTAGAGCAGTTTAATTACACTTCTAGAGATCCGTTGCCCAGCAAGACAGCAAGGTAGCCCATTCGGTGCTTGCAGTTGGTAGTACACGCATTAGATGGCTTCCATTTCAAATCCCATGCTACCTTTCCATTATGAGCTAAGCACAACACTACTCTAGGCAAAGCAACACTCTCTGGAATAGAAAATTCAGCATTCTTTGAAATATTATTACATAAAAGAGTATCTTCTCCAGAATATTCACTTATAACATTCTCATTTTCCTGAAAACTGATAGTAGAGGATCCATCTTCTCGATTTACTGTAAATGGTAATGTTCCCATGTCATCAATATGATTCTTAGTCCCAACTTTTCTTCTCACTCTTCTCTTCTGCGCAGGACCTTCATCCTTAGAATTGCATGTAGAAACTGCTTGTAATGTACTCTTCTGTCTTTCAACACTATTTCCCAGTAATAGAAGTTCTTCAGAATTTTTGGGGTCGCCATCAATCTCAAGCAAGTTGGATGAACCAGCCGGGTATTCAACAGAAAGGGACTGAACAATTTGATTATTGTCACCCATGTTATCATTGGATCCCTCTTGTTTCTTTTTAGGTCTTCCTCTAGGCCTCTTTGGTTGAGATGGCAAGTCTGATGCCCCCTTTTTCTTAGTTCCTGGTGGCCTTCCTCTAGGCCTCTTTGGTTGAGATGATAAATCTGATGATACCTCATCTTTTTTAGGCTTCGATTTGCACTTCGTTGCATAGGCCGGCTCTGGTTCATGGTTTTCAGTTCCATGCACTAAGCACCATATCTGCACCATACCTCTTCCTATGAGTGGGGTACCCATCTTGTGATAAGAAGAGCCAGGTGGATGAGCAGAAACAGCAATAAACTGTCATATGAGTTGAGACAAATAATTAAAGAAAATGAATAAGAACTACTGATAAACAGAGAGAAAGTATTAACAAAAAGAAAACCGTGCCTATCTGTGAGTATGAAAATGAAAGCTCATAAGTGAAGTTGAACAAAACAATATTTTACACATAAATTATAATATGTGTCCATAACAGTTTTACTACAAAAAGGACAAATAGAAGAGGAGGGATACCTCACATTTGATAAGGGCATCAGTTTTTTCAAGAACTTGAGGACACCAATCTAAAGCCCAAACAGGCCCACCAACATACATGACAAAGTTTCTGTCAAAAAACACCATTAAAAATGAATGATTGAATGTACATATCAACCGCGTAAGACATAATTACACCAGACACCATTAAAGTAATTTCAGTTAATACACAACTGACAAAGCTAGCCCACTAATGAAACTACTATAACCAACAGTATAAGGAATAAAAAGAATTTGAAAAAAAAAAATCAACGTGGCACCATATGCAACATTGTATACTTTAATCACATAGTCAGAAAGCTCGACTCAAAAATGTCTTGAGGGGAAGATACGTGACAGCAAGAGCGAAATAACAAATTTTCATGGTAAGCAGTCTGTTTTAAAATCCTAAAACTCCTTATACACAGGACATTATGCATCCAATACATCAGGATTCTGGGTTCGGCTTGACAAACGACAACCTTGACACTCATAAATAATTCGCCTATTCCTTATAATTCCTATGATGGTATCGACAAAAACCACAATTTGCCAAAACCGAGTCCAAAATAACATACCTCCAGTCCAGAGATGTAGCGGCTCCAGACGGTGTTCCATTCTGCATATTGAATAAAGACTTGTGTTAATGCTTAAGCTGCATAACAGTAGGAAAAAGAAACCAAGCAGGAATATAGCTAGAAAGAAAAGGCCAACATATTGAACATGACCTCAACCCTGCACCTTTAGAACAGCAGCAGAAGAAAACTGTGGTAAGTTTATCGTGATGTCACCATCCTTACCCTCAGAGCCTCTCAGGTCGCTAGCAAACTTGACGGTCTTCGGTTCATAATTATAGAACCTCCATTCCCTATTTAAGTCCAATGTGAAAACCAAAACTAAGTAGAGTTCGCAGCGGTGACAGATAATGCAGGAAAAGATTTCAAAATACATTCCATTCTAAGCACAAACTACACCATCTTCAGCTGTTTAACAAGCAATTACGGGCAAAGAACTAATCAGTGCACACAATAAATCATACTTGTTTTCGCATACCAAAACATGCAGCCATGAGTACCTTAAGAAAAAGGCGGACGATGAAAACCGCTGAATGTCACTTTCGTCAATTCCGCCATCGCCGTCCTCTGCCTCGCCACAGAGCTCGGCAATTGTATCCATGGCTCTAAAATGATTCTCAGCACAATGATCAAACTCCAAAACCTTAATCCCGACGCCATCTAAGCGACCTGTAGGTTGCTCTTCGTCGGCCGAAGCTCCCCCCGGCTTCTTCTTAGCTCTTCCCGGCGCTTCCTTCTTCTGCCGAGCCACTGGTTGCTTCCTCTTCCCCCTCTTGCCGCCAGTGCTAGTGGATGCTGCCGGTACCGGAGGCTCCACCACTTCCACTGGATGATGATGCTCTTCCATTGCTACTCTTCTGGTTCCTAATGCTCCGTAAATTCCAATTTTTGTTAGCTTGTGGAGATTCGAACCCTAGTCGGCCTTCGAGTTCGATTTTGTTAATGGCTACACCATTACGGAGATTCGAACCCTATTCAGAGAGATTGTACAGCACTGTTATTTTTAATTTGACGAGACTCGTCAGTCCAGTCGTCACATTCAATCATAGCCAAAAGGCACGGAGTTTTTAACAGTGCTTTGGTCGGTGATTTTAAAATACGGATTTAATAATTTTTTTTCCGACGTTATAGATATGTACTATTAAATAATAGATTCTGAAATTTAATTTCAATTTAAAAAATTGTTTGAGATATGTTTAGTAATATGTTTGTAAATTATTAGTAGTTATTAACTGCATATTTAGTTTAATTTAAAAAAATATTAATTAAATTTATTAATATTTATATTTTACAGTATGATAAAATTTATAATATATTATATTTTAAACGTTTTAATTTTAATAAAAAATAAATGAATTTATATTACGGAATAATATATTCTTATCAAAGTTTTATATTTTTTTATAAATTGTTGATATAAATGGCTTGTGAAGTTATCAAATTATAAGAACCATGTTAAAATTTAGAAAAGAAAAAGAAATAACTTATCGTTGGGAAGAAATTTAGTTTGAAGTGTATGTAAATAAAAATAGAGAAGAGGAGAAGTGAGTGAAAATGGGGGAAATCGGATAAATAAACGTTTCCAATTTTGTTTTTTAGTTTCTAGGCATTGGGTGATGTACTCTTTCTTCTCTCCCTCCCCTCTCTTTCTCTCTCCTTCCCTCACGAATTATTGTTAAAGACCCCCTTTGTCTTTAGATTTTTTTTTTTCAATTTAATTACCAAAAATTTGTAAATAAAAAATTTGAAAAGGGATAGATTTGTTAAAAATAAAACGAGCAGGGAGGGAGGGAGTTTCGACGAAAGCGAGAGAGGGAGAGAGGGAGATCGAGAGTTTCAACGAGACAGGGAGAGCGAGATCGAGAATTTATGAGAAGAAGGGGATTCTGACTATGGAAATCGGTGATAAAAGAGAAAAGAAAGGAATTTGGAAAACAAATTAAAATTGCGTAGGATTTTCGAAATAATACTGCGTAAAGAAAGGATTTAAAATTCTAAAGATAAATGGAAAATTGCAGAAATAATTTGTGATAGAAGAAAGAGGGAGAACGGAGGGAAGAAAGAGAACATAAGATAGGGACGAGAGAAAAATGAAAAATGAGATAAAAAGTAGGAGGGTAAATACGTAATTTCACCAAAAATCAAAATTGAAATAACAGTGAAAAAAAGGTAAATTAAAAAATAATTTATTTTAATTTGTATAATAATAGAGACGCTTTTTTCTTTTTTGTTTTGTTTTTTTTAGTGAAAACAGAGACGCTTTAATTGGGAGAGGGTATGAAAATTTTCCCATTTTGGTGCGTCCACATTAAATCGTATCCCACACGTTAATGCCTCGTGGATTGCACGTCACCTCTCTCTTCTTTTCTTTTCATTTTAATATTTTTAGTTTTTACGTGCTTTCTTTTAACGGCTCAACTACTAATAAAAATTTGATAATTTTTTAAATATAACTTTTTTTATATTTATTTATTTAAAAGAAAACTTAATAATAATTAGAAAAATAGATATGGATGGACAAAACCTAAGTATTTATTTTAATTACTATATACTCTACCGCCGAATGTCCATAGAAATTAACCCCCAGCCACAACTAAATATATATTTCCACAGTTCTTCTTATTTAACTGTGTTTATTTTTAAAGAACAAAATCTCTCTCTGTTCCTCTCTATTTATTATCATTTTACTTGTCAAAAATTTGGTTCGTGGTAGTAGACAGATAAACCTAAATCTTGTATCAAGTTGGGTTATTAATCTTTTTCACTTCTGGCTTATGGAGTAAAATTTTCATTTCTTATTTCTATTTCATTTTTTTGGATAAAAAAATTGCATGATCCCATACSGTTAGATTCAAAAATAATAAAATAATATTTTATTATACTACCATGAAAGGATGGCTCATTGAACGTTGAAGAGACTTTTTTAAGGGTATGGTATTTTACGCATCCTCACGTCCAAGGAGTATAAAATTTGACTAAGGACAAAAAAAATTCATATACACTATGAAAGAATAGAATCATATTATATATCGTACACCATTCTTTATTATATCTTATTTTTGTCGAATATTGAAATTCAAAATAATGTTCCTTCTTTTTTTTTTTCTTTTTTTTT
>NW_019104520.1:570695-587072 GCF_001995035.1 Momordica charantia | reverse complement strand
CGCGTCCGGCCAAAAGGAAGCTGACGACGATGTCCCGTAAGAAAGTTTCGTCGGAAACTGTTCTCATGAACTGAGAGAGCAGATCTCTGTGGGTCGAAAATCCCATTTTTCTTCTCTGCCGGATCACTTCTCCGGCCAACATGTTGATCAACTTCATTGATTGCTTTAATTCCCTCTCGCTCCCTGAAAAACCAAATCAAAACTTATTTATCCATTAAAATTTTTAACTTCGATAATCATTCGTGGGCTTTTTAAATTTCTAGCCCACTAGCCAACGAAACAAAAAAGATTACAAAAGTTTAGACTACCTAACTCTACGCTCCAAACACAGACTACTCAAACTCATGCTACGTAACTCCCGCACTACACAATATCCTAAAATCAACCTCCCACACTTAACAAATTTAGGTTACCTATGTCAAACCCGTGGGTCAAATGTCTCTTAAATATGTAGTAGTAACCTATTAAGATGGAATGGATAGTTTGATTAATCTGGATGATGGATTGATTCAAAATGCTTAGATTCTACGCTACTTAAAGTCTTTTTTTAAGAAGTGAGTGTAAGCTTCGAAAGCTATTAGTACTTCGATAGGATGAATTGCCTCTACTTCTGTAGTTCATTCTCTATTTGGTCTGTCCCAAACCGAATGAGAAAAAAGACTTCTTTTACTAAAAAGGTAAAGTTAGTTTCAGTATTGGTGCTAAAACCGACCCAATAGATGCCAATCTAAGAACAGAATCAAAAGTTTTCGATTTTGATCAAAATATGTGGGCTTGTAAGATTAGTTAACTTCGAGAAAAGAAGAAACAAGAGGGCGAGTTAATTAGTGTCAATCTAAGCATAGTTGAAGCGGTAACTGAAGTTTGGATAAGTTGTACCTAAGTTGAGAATCCGCTTGATTTTCCACAAGACCGGCGGGACCGCCATGGCTCTCTCAGCGGAAAGCTTGGAAGCAGCATCAAAAGCGACAGCAAAATCCGACATCGGAAGAGACAGCTCCAAGCACATAGGATCCAACCCAAACGAAAATTTACAAATACAATCAAAAGCAAATCTCCTAAACACGTCTTGCAAATCCAAGCCCCCGCCGTCGCCCTTTCCGGCGACCGATTGGAGAAGCGGGACGAGGCGGCTCCGAATCTCGTGGCAAACGATCTCGAAGCCGTAGGATCTAACGGAGTGGTGGGCGAGCTCGAGAAGGGCCATTTTCTTCTGGAAGCGCCACAGATCGCCGTCGACATTGAAGATTCCGCGGCCGAGAAAATCGGCGAGAATGGCGGAGAAGTTTTTGCCCTTGGGGAAGTTGTCGAAATTGGTGTTGAGAATGTACTCGACGTTGTCGGGATTGGCGGTGACGGTGTTGCCGAGGACGTGGATGTGGATGGTCTTGGTCGGAGACCGGCGGAGGAGATCGGAGTACCAGTCGCAGAGGTTGAGGTAATTTTCCGACCAGGATGACGTCATGTAGGCGCGGCAGATTTCGCAGTCGCACAGGAGTCTGGGTTTGAACAGAAGGAGGGCTAGAGAGAGAAAGAGGAGAGAGAAGACGAGGAGGAGGAGGAAGTGTAGTTCCATTGGGAAGAAGAAGAAGGATTCAAGAACAGAGGATCATGGAAATTGGAAATGTAAGAGTCCTTTTATGGGTTTTTTTTCCTCGTTCATACGTCAATTATCACTAGTTATGGTCTTTTTGTTTGTTCTCGAACTTGTCAAAATTTTAATGATAATTAGGTTATCGCTGATAGATCTAAGTATTTTTCTAATGTGTCTAAGATTTATCAATTTTGAGAAATTTTTATAATTTTATTGCATTCATTCTCTTCTTTCACACGATGAATTTCTCTCTTTTAACTCTTTTTTTTGGTTGGATTTCATATCATTTTTAAATAGTGAGCTGATAATAAGTGGAATGATGTACCCATCGTATAGTAACAATTTTCAATATTATATTTTTAAACTTTTTAAGCTTTGTGTATAATATAATCTAATATAATATAGCTCAATAGACTTTAGAAATAAAAGAAGCATATACAAAACTGCAAGTTTTCATTATCAAGAAGATAATTTTTGTCTTCTCAAAAAAAAAAAAAAAAGAAGGTAATTTTTGAAATAGACCCATTAGTTAGATACAAAATTGAAAATTTAAGGTATTTCAATTATATTCCTAGGTCTTGTTTCTTATTCCTAACAAATATAAATTGGAAACAAAAAAAGAAACAAGAACGTTTGGTAATGAGTTGTAACGTTCATGTTGCTTGTTTATTGTCTCTAGTTTTATTGAAAAACTTAAGCATTTGACAATTATTTTTATTTTTTGTTTGAAAACGTTATACAAATTGTATAGAAATTTTGGGGAAAGAAAACAAGGGCTTGTTTTTGGTAACATTCTAAAATTTGTATTGATTTCTTTATTTTTAATGAAGAAAAATGTGGTGCATGATTCCAACCTTCGAATTCAGGTATGACAAAATAATTTTTTTATTTATGTTTGAAATAAATTGGAAATGAGAACAAGAATGTTTTCAAAACAGAATAAACAAGAAACAAATTAGTTGTAAAATGTTTAAATTTCTTAAAAAAAAATTAGAAACGAGAAAGAATAAACTGAAACATTATCCAAAGATCCTAATTTTCTTGTTTTTTTGTTGTCATTTCCAACTAAATCAAAACCAAATGCAATAATATGTTTCTTTACTAAAAATAAAAAATGATAAATAATAAACGAGAACGTTATCAAACGATCAGTGATTAACTTTAAAATGAGAAACAATAAACAATGAACGTTAATAGTTTGAACAATAAAAGATTTATTATACCATTCTTAAAATTCAGGAATTTAATCCAACCCGACATTCAAAATTTATAGATCAAATTTATAATTTAATTGACTTGTTTGGATGGTAGTACAGTGAATCTAGTCCAGAGATCTTCTTGAGAATAAAAGAGAGTAAAAAATAAAGATAAAAAATGGAGGAAAATGGAAATGAGCATGAGAAACTCGTGCTTTAATATAAACAAAACAACGTTTATTATTATTATTATTTTTTCATAGCAAATCGTATCTTGTACCCAAAAAATAAAAATAAATAAATAAATTGATTAAACTACAAATTTAATTTGTGAACTTTGATGATTATGTTTTTTTTAAGGTGCATTATTTGGTGTGCATGTGACATTTTTTTTTTGGGATGACATTTCGATAATTGAAAAGAATTTAGCTTGGATCCCATATTAAAAATAAAATGGATCTTAAAATATTTATAATAGACATAAACTATCCCTTTTATCTTCAATTATAAAACTAATTGGAAGATTGGTTTGTTAATTAATATTTACTTCATAGGCTTCGTTTTAGAACCAAATTCTAGCCGAATGTTAAATATACATAATAGTATTTAGAAATATGTTTTATTTTAAAAAATTTTCTAGAATTAAAAGAAAAGTTCTTTTTTTTTTTTAAATGCGGTGAAAAAAACTATATTTTAATTAAATTGCAATGTTTTTTCTTTTTAATGAAGTATACAGCCACGTGATCTAATAATTGGTAGAACATGCTAATTTAAATCTTTGAGATGCCTAATAGTTTTTCAATGTCGAAAAAGTATTGGTTTCTCAGTATCTAAAAAAAACTTTATAACAAATAAAAAAATATTCTAAATTGTTCATAATATTTTTTATTAATAAAAGAATATTAATCTTTATAAAAAAAACATGAATAAATTATATAATATATTATTAATGTATTTTGTTTCCATTTCTCGCGTTTCACGTGTTTTAAAGTGCTTATAGGTGACTAAAAATCTATATATCTTTTTTAATTTATAGATTTGGTTAAAATTTTAGAGAGGAGTAAAAAGTATTTTGGATTTATTAAAAAGTATTTTTAAAATTTTAGACAATAAAATATGGTTTAAGATTTTTCTTTTTAATAGAAAGAAAAAGTCAATAGAGGAAACCTTCAAGGATGTTTGTTTCCAAAAACTACTTATTATATAAGTACTTAATTTAACAAATGTCATTAATTATGAAACCATAAATGTTTAGCTCATTTGTAATTATTCCAATCTTTTAGTGAGCAGTAAAATTGTAGGTAATATTTTGATTATTTAGATCGACAATCAATTTGAATTTTAGACATTCAATGAAAAAAATCTAATTAAAGAGTAAATATGTGATACATATCAGAGCATAGTTTAATTGGTCAAGACATATATCCTCGATCAAAGGTCAGAAGTTCAAATCTTCATCCTCGCATATCGTTAGAACTAAAAAAAATATATAATACATGATACTTTAATTAAGTAAAATTGATGGTTAATTGTGAAGTTGTGCATTGATTACTATATAAATCTTCATAAATACCATTTCACCCAACCAAAATTTAGGAGTAGAAGTAAAGGACCTATGCAAAATCAACTTTATGTTCTCTACAAACCATCCAAAATCAATTAAAAATATAAGAGGGTCAAATCGAGCCTATTTCGAGTAGTTAAGACACTTATCTCTGACCAAAAGGTCGCGAGTTCGAATTCGTGGTGAGCTTCAAACTCTTGGAGAGGAGAAAAATTGGTTGATTGAAGTGGGGAATTTAACCCTAACTTTTCCGTCTAATGAACTTAACGTGATGACGTTTTTATATAGACTCGCATTTAAAACCAAACATTGTAAATTAGATATAGATTCCATAATTCGATGATAGTTGAAAAAATCAACTACAAAGACTACAATATTTTTTATACGAACAATATTTATCATTTACGAAGAAACTATTTAAAAATTTAAAGACCAACATAAAACAAACAAGAAAATTTATAGATGCGTTCAAGATTTTATACCTTAAATCGATCTACGTGTGACTAAAACTATTGACTTGGAATGGTAAAAATATTGGTCATATCAACTTCAATCATCAATCAAATTAATTATATTTGTTATGAACCCAATTTTGATCCATTCAAAAGTGGTACATAATATTTTCAAACAAAATGACCAACTTGACCCATTAATTTAAGGAAAAAAAAAAATATCAATCATGTGTTATTATTTGTCTCCCTCTCTCCAAGGTTTGGTTGAAAATTTTCCACAATTGAGGAAAAAGGGTAGTTTGGAGATAAAGCCAAGTTTAAATGGTTTCATGAAGAAAGGCATGATTTGATTGAAAGTTAGGTTTAAGAATAGTTTTCTATTTTTAAAAATAGAAACAAAGTTTCCAATAGAGAGAACTATTTCTTGATAAGATAACACCATCTTTATAGAAATAGTAACAATTTTTCAAAACATGGCCCGATATAAACGTGTTATATTTTTGAAGTAATGGTAAGAAATAGAAACAAGTTCCGATAGGTCCACGATTACATGAATTGCTCAAATAATTCCAACCAGTCGCTATGAAAATGTTTCGAGGGTTATGAAAGAAATCTCGAATTCATATTGGTAAAGGGGTGAGATTTACAAAATATTTTTTAAAAATAAATATCCACACAACCCAAGTTTTCATATGAATTTCTTTTGATTTTCAATTAGCTAGATTTATTTACTTTCTAAGAAATTGTTAACAAAATAAATAATTTGGGGTTAAAAATGATTTGTTTACATGACACATGATTTTAGTATAAAATTATTTCATAAAATGTTTTTTTTTTCCAAATTTAGAATAAAAAAACGAAAATAATGTAATTTAAAAAAATATATAAAATAGAAATAGCGAGTAGATCACATGGAAGTCCTTTTCATTGATGACACACCCTAATAGATATTAATGGTAGCTGAAAAATATAATTTTCTACCTATTATTTTGCTTATATAAATAYTATTTTTGTCCTGTAATTTTGATTTCGATTTGTGTGGTTTTTTTTTTAAGATCAAAGTTGATTTTGGTTCGGTACTTTCAACTTTTTTTTATAAGTCTTCTTTTTTGTTCTTGTACTTTTTAAAGTGACTAATTTAGTTCACATTGGAAAAATTTTGACACCAATTTTATACACAATGTGACAATAAAAAAAATCTTTAATACAAATTTATGGTCACATTTTATTGAAAGAAATGAGATAAAAATAAAAATGAAGGAATCAAAATAGTTAACTTTTAAAAGTACGGAGACTAAAATGAACCTTTGAAAAATATATGACTGAAATGAGCAAAAGTTGAAAATATATAAATCAAAATATACTTTGTGAAAGAATAAAGATGAAAATGAAGAGACTAAAATAATATTTAAACCGAAAATAAATAATTGGTGGACGTTCTATTGGTTTCATGTGGTTAAAAATATATTTTAGTAATTGGGGTTGATTTTCAGCCATTATTAATGATTTTTTTTTGTAATCAAATTACAACCATAAGATAGAGGTCATGCAGCAATGATATTGGAATTGAAAACTTTAAATTAATTATTTTGTACTCATAAAAATTGATGAAATGGTGAGTATAGCTCAACGGATTAAGACATCAATCTATGATTAAATTATCGTGAGTTCGGATCTTCACCTTCACCCTCACTTGTTGTATTAATAAAAATCAGAATTAATAATCATTTAATTTACACTTGTCTAAGTAATTTGTTTTAGTCGAAATTCGAACACACGACCTTTTAATCGACGACCTTTATTTTAACTCATTGAGCGACTAAGTAATTTTAGGCATGTGATATTTGGAATTTGATTAATTAGAATAGTAGGGCTCTAATCTTTGGAAAAGGTACTATTTTACAAAGTTATGTGACGTGTAAACCATTAATTGGATTTAATGTCAATTGGATTGAATCCTTTTACTCTTTTCAGAATAAATCTGACCCTACCTTTATATGAAATATTTTAAGAAGTAAACATCTTTCTTAATAAGAAAGATGATTTTTCACTATATACAATTTTTGACCAAGAACAGATCCTATACAATATTTTTTTCAGTGGGGCAGCTTTGAAAAGATAGGCAATCTATCTTGTTCATTAATCTTGAGACGATACGTGACATCTCTGTTTTATAAACTCTATCCAGATAAATTGATAAAGAGTGGTTTTTTTTCTTCTGAATATAACATTTTGGGATGGATGATCGAACTCATAATCTCTTGATTGTAGATATATGCCAATTACGTTGAGTTATGCTCACTTTGACATTAAAAAAAGTATTAAAGCTAGTATTTATTGTTTTTGAAATCATACAACTTAAAATAAAATCATTATCAATCAAGTTTAATAAAATAAAATAGTTATCAAAAGAGACGGGAAAAATAATCAATTAATCCATATCATATGCCAAACTTCCATTAGATAAGGAAATAGTATTGCAACCAAAATTTGGATGTGGGGATGCCAATTGGCAACCACTATTGGAGACCACTTGGAATTGGCCCATTTCCTTGATGTGATATGTTGGTCACTTTGAGAGGTGGCCTTCATCAACACCAAAGTGCACCAAATAGGAAAAAAAAAACTTTTTTAACCTCGATTTTCGAGTTAAATTTTTAGTTTAGTTTTTATTTGGTCTCTAAGTTTTTATCCAAGTGATAAAATAAATGAACTTAAATAATCTATGTGGCAAGCTTTTTTTTTCTTAAATGAAGCAATTTAGAAACTATTTGATAACGAAGAAACAAACAATTACCAAATGATTATATTTCTCACCAACTCAAAACAAGAAACGAAAATGTTACTAAATGGACCCTGAGTAACTATATAATGAGTTAATAACATATAGTTTGATAGGATGGGTTTTAATAAAACATCAAATCGAATCCTTGTTGAGAATTTTGATTCTCAAGATATGAAATAATGAAGATGATTTAATTTGTTTTTTCTTTAAAAAATGTGAGAAATGTTCATGTTTATCAGTTTTAGGAGATGGGTAGTGGAGCCAAATCAAGAAAGGATGGTGGAGGGCGGCAGTTGGTAGTTGTAATGCTAACCTCATAGAATGCTATGATGCTTTTTTTTTAAAGAAAAAATAATATTAAAATTCTCGAAGTCATTTTCAAATTTTATTTGGTGAGTCTTGGTTAAGTGTTGATTTTGGAAGTTTGCCTTAAAATACTATTAAGATAATTTAATTAGCACAATAATTTGTAAATTAATAAAGTGCGACAATATATGTTTTCTGATATTCATATATGTTTTCTAAGACAATATCAGTATACATCTCAACATTTTTAGTTTTGTTATTGTCAAGTCGATGTTATAGCAACGTTTGTTCTTATTGTTGTTGTCTTTATCGATAATGATCATCCTTGCATGCTCATGTCGATAACCTTGCACAAGAAAACACGATTAAAAAAGACTTGAGAGTACTCCAATAGTGAACACATCCATCTTCTCTATTATACAGACGGACGGTAATGATTACTTCCATTTTGTCCTTAAATATTGAGTAGACTAAAGTTGAAAGGACAGAGACCAAAGCCTTACTTTAATGAAATTGTGATTACCAAAAAGTAATTTTTAACCTAAAATTTTCTACTCATCATCACTCATTATTTGCAAATTGAGTTATATTTTTTCATCACASTTATTTCATGGCAATGTTTTCATTAATGGAAAATTGACAACAATCAATGTTCCATCTTTAACTAACTGGTTTGTTGGAACATGGAAGCAGCAACCCTTTTTGTCTTTTCTTCTCCAGAGAGACAGTAAACTTGGTTGCTGTCTTTGTCTTACCTGTTTTGGAAGGAAAAAGAAAAATGACCCAAAAAAACCCTAAACTTATTTCAAGATGGGTTGCCTTTAATTTACCCAAAAGAAGGAAGATCCTACCATAAATTCTATTTTTAATTAGACAAAGTATATTTTCAGCAGAAGAAAAGAGGGAGAGAGAGAGAGAGAGAGAAAAGAGATCCATCAACATGAAGTTGAACATATGAAAGAGTAGTAAAAAGGCTCGAGAGAACGATAAAATTTACTATACTACGAGAATATGGATACTATTATTTATTATCAATCACGTCAGCATCATTTACTAATGATGTGCAACTTGCCGATATTAAATAGTTGTTTATAAAGGAAAGTTACAGTAGGAACAAAAAATAGTCATGAACTTAGACCAATAAGAGAGAATTTGTATTAAACACATCAGATAGCCAGAGACTTCAATATGAAACCATAAAAAGGATTGAGAAAACAAAAATTAGAGACGAACTTGAGCTAGAAGATGGAAAGTTTCATACACATACACAGAGATAGAGGAATAACAAACATTAGCAATGATTGTTTTTCCTCTGTTGCCTGAAAACCGACCCGACCCGACAGAGTTACACCACTGGCTATGAACTTGAAGAAGAAGAAGAAGACAGAAACTTACATAAACACACAGGAGGGAGAGAGAGAGAGAGAGAGAGAGAGAGAGAGAGAGGATTACATACAAGTAAAACAGAGAGCAGAGGCAGAGGGAGTAAGCCAAATATTATTTGAAAATTACATGAGAGGGAGGAGAAATGAGCATTGAATGAATGAAATGTCTTAGTCAAAGTATGAGATGACTTATCTGATCTCTAAAGGAATTGAAACTTAAAGCTGCTTTAGATTTGCTTCCAAGGCAGAGTAGACAGCGAACCAGCCCTGCTGAGAAGGGTGCACTTCGTCCCAGAAAAATGCTGCTTTTGGATCTTCACATATTGCATACTTCTCCCCATTTGCATCCACACTCCCACATGAATACGCGTTGCTTATTCCCACGCAACATGGCTTCAATGGGTTCTCAAACTTCACATTCCCTGCACACACAATTTTCGACTGCATCGTTACTCCGGGGGTCGGTGTGACTTGTTGAGTAGGTAACTGTTAAGGATCCCACATTGAAAAGAAAAGGGACCTAACAATGGTTTATAATAGACCTGAGTTACTTCTCTCATTGCCAATTGGTTTTGAGATGGAACTCCATGAATATTAATATGGTATCAGAGCCCAAAACGTTCAAACGAGCATCCGATCCAAAAAAATGGGATCCGACCAAGATCGATGAGCCAAAAGAGCCACGATCTTGAGAGGGCATGTTAAGGATCCCACATTGAAAACATAAGGAATCTAACAATGGTTTATAATAGACATGGGCTACTCCTCTCATTGCCAATTGGTTTTGAGATGGAACCCCATGAATATTGATAGTAACCGATCATTTACTTGTAAGAGATAGTTAGAAGCTTGTAAAGAATATAAATCCATAGACAAAGAATAGGTGTGGTTGTGGTTGCAACCAATCTGATGATACTTCTTATGGAGGAGTGTTTTAAGTCATTCGATTAAAGACGCTAGCTACCATTTTCTAGATTTGTGACAAGAGGTAGGAAATTTAATT
Organism: Momordica charantia; assembly: GCF_001995035.1. The sequence continues at coordinate 576,787 of NW_019104520.1, read as the reverse complement.
TATACATGGCAAGCATGGTTAACAGGGTGGGAATTTTTTAACATGAGTCAGGAACAAGGACCATGACAAGAAATAGGAAGTGGACTGTTAAACGACTACCAAACTCATAATGACTGCTGAACTCATAAGAATTTAAATCATACTTTTAACACTCTCGTTCCACTTGTAGGCTTGGAAAATAGTACAAGGCCCAACAAGTGATTATCAATTAGGGAGGGAATAACATTCCAAGATATTGAAGACCTCTTAGTATGATACCATGTTAAACTACCACTGAGTCTAAAAACTTAAGTTAATGGATTACGGTAATTTAATCTTTTATTTATACTATTAACCCGAACGACTCATTTGTTATGGAAGGTAGGAAATTCTATCAATCCAATAGTTCAAGACAAAACCTACTGAGATAGCAAGTTCAGTACATGGAGCGGAGGCCGATAATAGGGATTAGAAACACGGACCATAACAAATAAGGAACAAAAAATGACTCTTTCCGTTACAGGATTTGAGTGAGATGGGCAGCAGGACCAACATCATAAACAATCAGATGCACGCTCGCAATTTATCTACCTTATCAAGGAAACTCAGACACTATAATATGTTAAACATCAGCCTATTTCATCATCACCCAGGGGTGTTTAGTTGAGGAAGATCAATCATCGAGCAGATTTTCATTAACCAACAGGAATAAAGTAGAAACATGAACCAAAAAAGATTGAGAGAGAGAGAGAGTCACCAAGATGGTCTCCTTTGTTGTTGAGAGCAGCCATGAAAGAGGAGTAGAGATCAAGAAGGATGAAAGTGGATGAAGTGCCATTTTTGAGTTCACTGTTGAGCTTTGCCACAGATTGCTGCAGCAGCAGATTGTGGAAGTTGACCAGCAGATTCTCAGTGGCATTACACTGCTGGAAGGAGGATGCCACTGTGCTGCTGGGAAGGCACCCCAGTGGTTCCAAAGCAGTCACCACTATCTTTGGGACCCCCAGCCCATGGATGCGCCTCAGGTTCACTTCTAGTTGATTCACCACTTTGGTTATAAATGCCTGAAAACCCTGTCATCAAACACCCCAAACTTCAACATAAACTTCTCCATATATTTGGGACTTGTGATAATTTGCAAATAAGGGTGTTACGTGACGGGGACGAGACGGTTGAGCTCTTAAAAAATAATAATAATAACAAATGGAGAATAATTTTCCGTTGGGAACCCGATGCTCGCAAAATTTTGAAAAATTTCACGGGGATGGGGAATGGAACGTTGGCAGCATCCAATCGTCCCCGTCCTGGTAAGGCTCCTATTTGCAAATCATAGGCTTCTGTAATTGTTGAAACTTGCAAATCATGTCCCTCTCTTTTAAGAGTGAGTTTCTCTTCGCTTATCTTTTTAGTTTAACTGTTTAAGCATTTTTTTTTATCATCTCTCAACTATTCAAACTATAAAAGTGTCCATCACTTTTGGATGATCATTCGAGGGTTTCTTCAGAAAATGTTATTAAACTAATTTGATTTTTAAAATATTTTTATTTATTTATTATCAAACGTTATAGATTTTGTAAAAAGCAATTTTAGTTATCTAAAATCATTTAAGAAGCTATACCAAACACATTCTAAGGAGCAAGTCTTCATGCTAATAAAAAAAATGTTTACTTTTTAATTTAAAAAATGCCTTCTTTAAAATTCATCTTAAACACACACTAAACAGATTTCTATGTGGTCTATGAAAACTACAAATCATATCTTTCACATTAAAGTTTGTCGCTGTTTTTAATGGATTGATACTGATATGTGGATTTCATGAATCGGGAGATGTTTGAAATCATTTGTTCATAAGAACTTCGCATACAAAACTATTGCAGATTTTACTGTTAACTATTATAAATTACTCAAGAGATGCTTAAAAAACAAGATTTACAATCAATTTATAAAATAAAAAACAGAGCATTTTTAAATTAGGGTTCCTAGATAAGAGAGCAAATTTGGGGGAAACCTGAGCAGAGCCGTTTGTGGCTTGGTAGACGGCATAGTCGTTGCCGGCGAGGGAGATGAGCGCCACAGAGGACTGCAAGTCTTGGCTGGTGTACGTCGACTCGTCGATCAGCTGCTGGAGGAAGTCGATCTGAGTGCTCATGTTTGGGCTCAGAATGAAGGTATCGAACACGCCGGTGCCGCCGTACGCGAAGTTCATCCCGTTCTTCAGTTGCCGGAACCCTACTTTCCGCCATTTGTACGGAATCGGAGACTTCACTCCCAGATACTTTGCTGCATTTTGCACATAATATTAATAAATCCACAAGTCTTACGTGGATGTCTATGTCCATTTCATTAATGTAAGTAGAAATCGATTGGATACCAAAAAAAATTATAAAAATAAAAAACTCGTAAAAAATATTTAAATTAACACATCAGAATTTTATTATTTTTAAAATAAGTTAAAAATAAATGATATTAATATAATGTCTATATCAATCATATATGTATATTTTTTATATTTTATAAAATTTTTTGTAATATTATAAAAATGTCGATTTACCGAGAATGTTGATAGAAATGTCAACATATCGATAGATATTTAATACCATGTTAATCACTAGTACACCAATAGTGTGGTGAAATAGAGCTGATTTTTGGTTTTTTTTTATCCTCTTTTTTGAAATTAAGAGATAATGGTTTAATTTTTTTATTTTATTTTAGGATGGTAAACGTGTGTCTTTTTTTTCTTCTTTTTAATTCAATTAAGATTTCAATTTTCAACTCTATAAATGGAGTATATATGTATCGAATAATTGAGCTATATTGACGATAATATGTATCTTATGGATTAATCTATATTTAGGTTAGCATTACAAAATTGGTATTTAACTTTCAAAACTATATCTAGTAGGTATTTAAACTTTTAATCTTGTCTCTAATAGATTTTTTAACTTTGAAAATATCACTAATTTAACTTTGTTTAGGATTAAACTTGTAAATTAACCTTATTTTTCTTAGAAAAACACATAATTTATATTCAAAACTAATACTTTTTACTCTAAAAACACTAAAACTTTAAGATAAATAGTAAATTTTGTAAGCTTAATTGGTTAATTTTCATTTATAAAAAAAAATTAGAACTTTTTTAAACCTCATGATAGATATGTTGAACTCATGGTACTAAATATCCGTTGACATTTCCAGGTATTCATGAGTTCGACATCGACATGATGGAAAAATCAACATTTCCATAATATTACAAAAAAAAAAGACAAAATATGAAAAATATCAACAAAATCTCACTAATATAGACCTAATATTAATATTAACTATTTTAAAATTTTTTAGCAATGATGAAATGTTTATTTGTTAATTTAAATGGCTTTTACGATTTTTTTTATAACTTTTCCATAAATATTTATCGACATCGACATTTTATTGATATATACGTATAATTGAGATCTCAACATCTACATCGAAAACTTTGGTTGAACTCAACAAAATTAGAACAAGTCAGGTCTAACTTTTTTTAATAGTTTTTTAAAATTAATATATCAATTAGATGGAGATTAAATCTAAGTATGAAACAGAAATATCTAACAGCTTGATGAGCTATATACTATCAAAATTATAGTAAATTAGTTATTATTGACATCTCTCGACTATTTTCATCATAAATAAAAGCGTATCTAAATAACTTGATTAGAACAATATTTCTTAATTACTAAGTTTGAATTATTCAAATGAAACCTAAAGTTACTTTTTCCTAACCCAATAGTTCTTGTTTATTAATTTGAAATATTCATGTTTTATAAACAATTATAAGAAGGAAAAAAAGGCTTAAATCCATTTTTTGCCCAAAAGAGAAAAGAGAGAGATAATTGGGAAGAAGATCATGTGGGAAAAGTGAGACTGTCTGTCAGGGGGGAAAAAGGGCAATGCTAAACTGACATACATATTGAAAAGTCACAGCCATCCCCATGCCACCAAAAATAATAATAATATTAATAATAATAATAATAATAAAAAGAAAAAGAAAAAAAAAAGCTGACTCAATAATGCATCCATTCTTGATTTTACAGCCAAAAAGCACTATTCTCTTACTTGGCAATCATCACTCAAACAAATTTTAAAAAACAAACAAAATTTTCTCTAATTTTATTTGTTTAATTAACACCTAAAAAATATTTAAATCTCTCACTATTTAATTAATATATATACTTTAATCAGTTTAATGATTATCAAGTTGGTGAAAAAAATAACATTATACATACTATTAAGAATTTTTAGATTTATTTCCGTGAGTAACATTTTCCTACTTAGTGTTCATGAGTAGTTGATAATTTGATAAAAACAAATTTTTGAAAATTAAAAAAAAGGTAGTTGAGAATTTTGATAGATATTTATTTTTTATAAAAAAACTTATCTGGTCTTTCTTTGTCTATTAATCTCTTATTTGCCGCRTAATAATATTTAGTTCTCATCATCCATTGACCATCATTAAAAATTTGATAGTTATTTATTTTTTCTAAAAATAATAAAAACTACACATTTTTCTCTTCTACTTGTCAAAAACTCGATAGTTGACCAGTCAAAACATAAATATTTTCTATTTTATTTTAGTTTGTGAACTCTTGAATTATCTATTTTAGCCTTCAAAATTAATAAAATGTYTATCTGAGTTTATGTGCTTTCAAGTTTATTCTATTTTGATTCCAAAACTTTTATAATTTCTATTTGGCATGTACTGTTATTTTCAGTCATTTCCAACACACGAATGATCTAGCTTTTAAATGTGTATGACTAATATAATAACATGAGCCTATATCGAAACAACATAAATTGGTTGAAGGCAGGCATTGGATGAGTGAATATCAGACTAAACTTTTAAAATTTTAATAAACAAAAATAGATATTTTAAAAATGTATATAAAATAAGAAAAAAGGTATTCTAATAGCATGAAGGGCACCACCTCAATTGATATTTTTAATGCACATTTTATTTCTTAAAGCAAATCTCAAGCTCTTTCCTCTTCACTTTGTGTCCATAAAACTAAAGCTAAAGATCTGTGGCCTTAAAAATAAAGCACATTTATCTTTTTTTTTTTTAATTATTATTTCAAACCTTTTGAATATTATATATTGTTTTTAGACCCAACTTTAATCATAACATGCTTTCATTTCATACATTTTCATTCTTTTTGTTTTTTTAAATATAAAGATGTTGTCTCATCACTTTACTCTTGTATTGTTATTTTTGTGTTTTGTTTTCTGAAATTAAATTTATTTTTAAATAATTTATTTATCTTTGTAATATGCATTGGTGGAAAAAATAAACTTTTAGAATTTAAAGCCAAACTTAAAAAATTAACAAATATATATAATTTTGTTATTGGTTTCTTTTGAGTTTGACTAATATTTCATTTCTAAAACAAAAATGAATTCAACATGATATTAAGGTTTTTCTTTTTTTTTTAGTTACGAAAATTAAGGTTGTTTGTTAATAATTTCTGTATTTTTCAAAAAAAAAAAACCTTAGCCAATTTCAAAAGAAGAAAAATCATTTATTTAATTTAAAAATTTCTCTAAGATTGTAACAATATTTTTTAAATAATAGATCGCAAAACCACGAAGAAATTAGTAGGCAACCCCAATTTAAAAAATTTAAAAACTCAAAACAAAATTAGACCAATTGCTAGTTCCAGTTTTAAAATGGTCTAAGATCTAAAAACGCATATTACAAATTGAAAAACTTGGTAACAAATTATTTCATTTTTTAAGCATAAAATTAAAAGTATATTAACAAAACTAAAAACTAAAAACAAAATAGATAATTGAATTATCTTTTTCTGTCAGTAAATTATTTTCTTCTTACCCTAAAATTTGCCTAACATTTCTATATATTTTTTAGAATATTACATCAGTAAGAATTCTCTTTTACCCTCTTTACTAATTTGGTCTAAGATTTTAAATATTAACCTCGAGTTATTATTTTTTTTCAAACTATACAAAACTAAAAAACAAAATAACTACCCAAACTATACCAAGATTAAAGCTAATATCCAAGACTATGATGAAGCAAAAGGCGACAAATTTGAAACAATAATTCAAACTACACAATA
>NW_019104520.1:552593-570595 GCF_001995035.1 Momordica charantia | reverse complement strand
GAACCGGCCGAGAGCTCGACTCCTCCGAGACTCTGGCTGCTCCGCCGTACGCGGTGGCCGGCGGCCGCGGAAACCCGAATCACCCCATAGAGTTCTGCCGTTGAAAAATAAATAAAATTAAAAAAAACCCATGATTTAGAGAGAGAAAAAAATTATTGAACGAGACCGTCGCAGTCAAAAACCCGCTTCTTCGTGTAAAACTATTATTCGTTTGATTGTGGCGGTTTCATTCGATAATTTATTTGGAGGGGTTTTAGAGAGAGAAAGTGGGGGAGAGGGAAACCTGGGAGGAGAGAGAAAGAGAGGAGAGAGAAGAAGAGGAGCTTTTTGGAGTCCATTAAAGGAGCTTGGAATTGGAAATGGGAATCTCTTTGCCAAAGAAATGGAGTGTGAGAGACTGTTCTGTAATGGGTTATATAGGAGATGAAAAGAATGGCAATGGACAAATGATAATCTCACCTGCCCTTCAGTTTCCCTACGTCAACCACTCCCATTTCAGAAATTTTTGCCCATACGCAAATATTTAAACATCCCTAAGCTACAAGTTGTGGCGTTTAAGGGTTGTTTGGCCTAATTGTCCTCGTAAAAAAGAATCTTTTTAATGAAATTTTGGTAAATCTAAACTCTTCTTTTTGAAATACCGATAGTAAGTTCCAATCAAACGTTAATACGTGGCATTTTTCAGTATACTGATGTATGTGTGTATGTGTCTCAGCTTGGATCCGTACGTTAAGAAAGAGGAAAGAGTCAACAGGTTCAGAATCGAGCTCAACTCGATTGACCTAGAGAAAATTACTATTAGTTTGAAATTTGCTAATAGCTGGTGAGACGTTATTTTTGCTAGCACCAAACTACTGACTATTGTTGGTAGATTCACTTAATGAAGATGAGTCTTGCCCTAGTAAAAGTACGCAATCTCTTGTATTTAAGTAAGCTTAATTCAACATCATCTTTGACTAAGTACTAACTTAAGCTTCAGATAGTAGTCGAGCACCACACCAGTGCAAGGTTATGTTTTCAAATTGCCAACTAAGTCCATGTTAGAGTTCATGCTGTATCGTCTGATGATGTGGCACACAAACTAAGTTAGAATTGCGCATAAATGACATATATAATTGACTAAAAAGTTGAAGGTTCGAGTCTATATCTCCATGCATTGAACTATAAATAAAATCATATAAGCATAATCTTTTATTTGATTAATTTTTTTAGAATATTATATTACTTGAGAAGGAAATTTTGAATCTATGACCCATAAAGCAACTTATATTAGTGAGATTGAAATAAATAATGAAATGTATATTTAACAGAATAAAATAAACGTAAAAAGTGAACGAAGATATACAAGAAATGAGGAAACTTATATATTGAAATTGTCTTTTCTTATAACACGAGTTAAAACTTAAAACATCTCTAATCTATGTACTATAAAAGTCAGGATCAAGAAAAACATTTTTTTAATCATTTTTCGCTCTTTCTTTTTTATCATTTTCAATATAAATTTGGGGACGAAATAGTTATTTTCCATGCCACTATTGAATTTCGCATTTCTATAATTATGAATAAACGTTTATTCTAATAAATAAAAACAATCAAATTTAAAACTACCAACATAGTAAATGTTCCATGAATACATAATATAATTATCCAAATTATTGCCCCATGCTTGTGCAATGCAATAAATAAATAAATAAAACGTCAAATTAATTACAAAACTCTCACCCTTAAATCAATTACTCATAAAAACGCCAAACAATTCCACTTCAAATTCCAACATTAAAATTAAATTATCGAGTCAAATTTGAAACAACCAATATGGTAAATGTTCCATGAGTTTCGCTATTACTTATATAATTACAAAAATTATTACCACATCATTTGTACAATGTACTAAAAATGAAACAAAACGATCAAATTTATTACAAAACTTACCCTTAATCAATTATTCATAGAATCTCATAAATTACCCTCTTTATTTCTTCCTCTCTAAATCTCCATTGCCAAACAAAAACTCATTTTTTTTCTCTCTCTACTTTCTCTCTCCCCTCTTATTCTTCACATTGTTCAATCCTTTGGATCGGAGACCCCATTACCACCCCCTGGCCAAGGCCCTTCGCCGCTACATCCACCACTAATAATTTATTCTTCAGTAGTTTAAAATGTTTCTGTCATAGACTATAGATTTGAATCAATTTACTCATGTTTCTGTCATTGACTATAGATTTGAATCAATTTACTCTAATTTATAATGTAACATTTTTTTAAACTATGGATTATCAATATTCATTTGGGGTTTCATCTCAACTCTCAAGATCGTGGCTCTTTTGGTTCATCGATCTTGGCCAGATCTCATTTTTAGGGCAACGGCTCGTTTTGAGCGTTTTGAGCTCTGATACCATATCAATATTTATGGAATTCCATTTCAAAATCAACTGACAATGGGAGGAGTAGTCCATATTTTAATCATTCTAAGGTCTCTTTTCTTTTCAACGTGGGATCCTTAATATATGGGTATCACCCAAACACTTTAGATTAAGGTCTAAAAACAAAAGAACTGTGTAACCCATGGAGCCTGTGGAGTTTTGGTCATTTTCTTTTTTGGGACTCAAATAAAAAATCAAAATAAAATTTTCCTTCATGTCATGCATCGTTTACCTTTAAGAACGAAGAAGGGTCAAAATATAGAGATATGTGTTAAGTTTTTTTTTTTAAAGAAATATATGTCTTAAGTTGTTTATTCTTAGTCGTATTTTATTTATAGAAAAATTTCATATCAATGGATTTTAGGATTTAATGTAGCGTCAATTTTGTGTTAGCAACGAAGAAAGAAAATAATAATATAAATATGGAGAGATAAAAAGAGTCCAAGTATATTATAAATTTTAATTATTTAATTAATTTTTATATGGTTCGATGAATCCATATTTATGATGTGATATTCTAAAACCAAAAAAAAAGGGTTGGACGGTCTAAACATAAATGTAGGGGTAAAATGAAAAAGAACTTAAAGTCAACCACACTCAAAAGTCAAAGTCATTTTCTTAAATTGTGTTATTTTCGGTGATTTTTTATTTGAATGGTGTAAATATAGCAAAACCTTCATATATCCATAAAAATAATAAGTTCGGCCCAATACTAAAACCCAGCCCATTGGCCCATAATTAGGACAATTCTGATGCGGTGATGTCATACCGACACACAATATTACCGTATTATTTTTATAATCCTTCCAAATTCATTTTTACCCATAGTTAGTCGATTTTTACTTTAAACTTAAACTCTAGAGTATTGTAATTAATGTCTCTTCAAAATTAAATAAAATATTGCCGGTAAATCATACCAAATTTAATTAGCAAACCACCTAACATCATATCACGAAAATGTCTAAATCCAACTAAGACAATTTCCGAAACTAACTACAAAATATCGAGTAGGTAAGAAATGCTCAAAGCTCAAACTAAGTAATTAACGAAAAAAGTCTTTTCCTACCATCTTAGTCACAAATCTTCACAAGAAAATAAAAATTTAACTAATTGATGGTATTACTATTAACCATTAAATTGAAATACTCCTTTGATTCAAAATTTAATGTTTAAGATTATAACAATTGATTTACTAATATAAGCTTATTTTTATGAAATAATATAATGTTTGTCGATCTTTTTATTCTCTTTTACCATCTTCTCTCCTATATTAATAGTCAAAACTTTTCTCTCTTCTAGAGAATAGTAGACTCGAACATTTATAATAGGTACTTTATAGAGATTATCAGTGCTTTAACTAAAGTTACGCTCGAATATATTTGAGAGTTATTCTAAATTTAAAGTTAATTTTACATTAAAAAAATAAGCAAATTAATTTTTGGGGGAGATTTTAGTAATTTCATTTGATGTACTCACCTAATTTTGATTCATTAATTTTAATTGTTTAATAATAATTAAAATTATAATATCATGTGATAATTGATATGAATAGAAGGGGTGAGAAATTGGGTGAAGTTGACCCAAAAATAGTGGCCTGACCCTTCATGATCCCTTGCACTCAATATTTGGCCCATAACCCACTAGGGCTCTATAAATTAAAAAAAAAAAATCAAATATAGACACTAAAATTTAATTATAATGACATCAACCTTAATTTTTAGTTTTGAAATTGTAATGATACTTAGATGTGAGTGATAAAAGTGAGAGGATGACTTAATATAGTGTCTGTGCCGTATGAGTAATGTATATTTAAAATGGTTGTAATATATTGATACTCTCGGAGATAGAGTCATTGATTGGACAAATGTCTACCAAATAGAGCTTCCTTATACCGAGTCAGAAAATTAAAATAGGTATCAATGATAGACAAGAGATATGTTGTCATGTTCGAACTAATAGATATTTAATTAATCATCGTTAAAATGAGGCACGCGTCTTCAAATGACTTACCCATTTATGGCCAAGCTACTTTCAATGATTGAGTAATGCATATTTAGTCCGAGATTTGTATTGAACGAGTGATGTGTACTTCTAGTAATAGTGATAGATCAAGACTCTAGAAAAAGATAAAAGGCATGAGTTGGAAAAAAGTCTACCAAATAAAACTCTGTAGTACAATGATAGACAAAAGATATGTTACTCTATGCCAACTTGAACTCAATTAGTTATGACACTTATCTCTAACCAAAATGTCGTGAGTTAAAATCTACACCCTACATGTTTAATTAAAAATATATATATTACCATGTTCGAGCTAAGAAATATTAAACCAACCATAATTAGGATGAAATATGAGTTTTCAAATGATTTACTCGAGCTATAACGACACTATAAAATGATCAGCTCGTGGTATTTTTATTTTTTAAATACAATATGTGAGGTGAGAGATTAGAACTCATGACCTCTGAATCGAAATATATATTTTTCAACCCATTGAGCTAGATTCTCGCTCGTGATATTTGGACTTGATTTAACCTCAAGTTTTGAAACAAATTTAGATTATTATTATTTTTTTGTTGGTTAGATTACTAATAATACTAAAATTTAACAAATTTCTAAAAAAAAAAAAAAACTAAAATTTAACAAAAACAAAACCTATAAGTTTTTTTGGTCTAATATGCCCCTCATCCAAAACGTACCGCTTTGATCGGCTCCGTTCACCGCACGTCGGAAATCAATGTCGTTTCGGTCCTTACAGTGGAAGGAAGGCCGAGTTCTAGGGCTTTCTCCCATCAGCTTCCTCATACTCTCTGTAAGTGATATTCTGTGTTCTTCATCTTCCGAAACCCCGTTTTTTATTGATCGCATTTGCGTACAATATTCATTGCAGATTGAATCTCGTTTGATTTTGTTTCTTTTCGCGAATGCGATTCTCCTGATTTGAGTTCAGGTTTAATCGAATTTTTGCAAAATTAATAGCTGAAGAAGCATTTCCTAACCATGTTTCGAAATCTGGTGGTTTTGAGTCCGTGGCTGCTTAAGCAGCATCTGCTATGTTCCCGAGCAAGAAGATGGAATTTCTTTTGCTCCTATTAAGAAATTTTCTGTTCATAGGGGTTCCTTTTGTTCATTGTGCGTCCAAATGCCTGACATTTTGAGTTCATAGATGATAATTTTTTGCCTTCGGTTGGTTTTTGTGGGCGAAATTTAGCTTAATACACTTGTTGATGGAGGAAGTAAGATTTATCGAGTTTGCATTTCACTGGAAGATACTAATTTTGACAATGGTCTTCAATTGTAGTGTTAATTTTTTGCTTTCATCCATCATTTTCTGTTTGATCCGTGAGTCCTCAACTACTAGGGAAAGAATCTTGTAATCTCCTGTAATAATAAGTTGGAAAAACTAAATGGTAAAACAATAGAGAAGTCCTTGAAAGACTAAGCTTGTGAAATCTCACATTTGGAATTAGATTTGGAAGCAGAGGCACTATTTTACTAATATGCGATTTTAAGATGCTTACAAGGTCAGGATTACATGCTTTGAAGAAAGAGTTTGGATGTCAAGCCTTCTCTTGTGGAAGTTTTTTTTAGGTGCGAGCGCGTCTATTTCTTTATTGATTAATATTAACATTGTTCTAGATAACAAAAGTGGTACTTGTTATGTCCTCTTGTCCAACATTGTATTCAACTTTAAACTGCAATTTTCTACATGGTTGAACTTGGGTTTTCTTTAAATTCCCGTGAGCTGAATCAGAATGTTTGCAGTCAATTCAGTTAATTCGTTTTTAGTCTGTTAATTAGGAGTTTAGTAAATTAGCCAATTTTAATCAAACATAAAAGAACACTTAATTATTTGGTCTCAGATGATTTTCTGAATAGCTCTAGGAATTATTTTTCATTTTATTCTTCTATTATCTTTGGCTTATCGGGTCCTATCTTGCTTTTCAGTTTTCTGTTTAAGCCTTTAGAAATCGGAGTGCTACTGTACATCTTTTTTGATTTAATGTTGTTTTGCCCATGGTTAGAAAATATGTTCATGGCTCAATATTTCAAGCATAATCAATATGAGGCAGTAGCAATAATTCATTTTCTATTCTCTTACATGTTTAATGATGTGAAGAACATTTTTCATTTCATTGTTGAAAAAGTTGCATGTGGCCAAAATATATAAACGAGTCTATTGGACCTGTATGGTAACTTCTTTTGTATTGTATTTTGAGATCTTGATCATTTTAGCTTTGACATTATGCACTCCCCCCCTTTCTACATGTTCTCGGTGGGTTCAATTATTCCCCTCTTCACTTGTATTATAGGTATGTTCAAGTATGGCTTGCATTTGGCTGCATAGGACAATGGTGAATGATTATGGCTGTAAAAGAAGAACTCACAGTTGAAATTCGTGACATATGAAGTTGAGAAAGCTGTAATCACAGATCATCTCATCGACAACATTGCGGCCCCCCATTCACAAGCCAAACGAGATTCTCATTGTTGCCAGGTGGAATCTTGTTAACAAACACAATTATTTTCACTTTGCCTGTCAATATGCCACTGATCAATAGCTTGAAATTATATTTCCATGGCCAATCATTGATATCCTCCTTGCCACTTCTTTATGCCTCCTAAAATATAAGCAATATCCTATTGGATTCATGACGATGTTTCTTCAGTAAACTGATGTCATTTTCTTGTTTTTGAAACTGTGGCTCTGATGTTAACTACACTCCTGTTAAATTATTTGATTAATTGTGCCCACCTATTAAATGAATGTGAACAAATAATGGTGGCCCCTCATTTGTCCCGGATAAAGAGATCTATTGGCCTTATTAGTCACTGGATAAAGAAATTGGCTTTTGCTTTTCCCTTAATCATACATCTTTTGTAAAGCCCTCTTTATAATAGTATGATCTTGTGAGAAGACTTTCCTTCCTCTTCAATATCATGAGCTTAGAAAATATGCTTATAGGGTTAGGCTGGCTAGTTAAGAACTTATTGGAGGGTTAGGCTGGCTAGCTAAGAACTTATTGGTTAGAAATGGGTGTAGATTTTTTTTTGGATATCTTCGTCGTCAGGAAAGTAAAAGATGAACAAGTCCTCAAGGGGTAGTTGGCAAGGGTTTGTGGTCTCTTGGTCATACCGGCTTAGAGGTCTTAAGTTCAAACTTTCTGTCGAGCTTAATACCAAAAATCCTTGATGTCTCCTGGGTCTTGGAACGGGCGCAGATGTCCCTAGGTAATAGGGGAGCAAAGCTCCAACTCCTGGTTAATTAAAAAAAAAAAAGAGAGTAAAAGATGAACACGATTGAGTTTCTGTCTGAGGACGATTCTATTTTGGTGGCATCTTGCCCCTAATTGATAGAGGGGGATTCAATTTGTTAAGCAAGAGTCACCCTTTTACTCATCTCGTCGTTTTTCTTCCCCCCAAACAGAGGATGATGAGGTTGCGAGGGAATCAAGCTGAAGGATCTTGATTGTAGTCAGACTTTGGTGAGAAACTTTTTCTCCTAGTAGATCTTTTTGGGTACAATAAGTTGGATTTTATTCATTAGTAATCAGTATAAATAATCAATAATGCTTGTCTAATATTTGCAAAATCTGAACAGGAATATTAAAAGTTTAAAACACCAAAAAAGTGAACCCAAGCAATGGGTTTAACTATTGATAAAAAGGCTATAAAGCAAAAGAAAAAAGGGTTTGAGTTTTACTTCCCTCTCTTCATTATGCCCCACCTTGATCTCATCTCGACGACACTAGGAAACTTGCTTGCTAATCTAATCCTTTGCTTTTGCAGCTATTAGATTATAAACATTAAAAAGGGATGTTGGATTTTGTGTTTTAATAAGCCTAACTTTATAAAGTTTCAATTCGTATAATTTGCGTTTGGATTATTGCGAGGAATAGGTTATAAAAATTTGGGTTTGTTTAGTTTATTGGTTTATGAACTTATGATTTGTATGTCTATACATGTATGTATACACGCACACCCGCTTATGATTGTAACAGCAAGAACATAATTTTCTCAATGCAATCAACTAGGTGTATTGTGATAATACGTTGGAAATGGTCGGGATAGCTTAGTTGGTAAAGCAGGGAAATGAAAATCCTTGTGTTGCCAGTTAAAATTTGGTTCTTGACACGTGATGGGAAAAGAGGTTGAATAAAAATATACTTAGCAATACCAAAACTAGGCGCAAAGAACCAAAAAGACCTAGTGGATAAATCATGAATACTGAAATAAGAACACAATTAAACCCGATAATGCAAAAGGGTTTGTTTTGATCGTTAAAAGTAGGTAATTCGTTTCCCGTGTCTTTGTTTCTATCATCAATAGTAGGTTTTATTACAGGACAATTCATGATGTCTATGTTGATCTATTATGCACCTCTACATCTAACATTAAGTGGATCTATAATCTAAGTTTCGTATGTTTAAATTTATATAACATAGATTTACTTAGTCTATGAGATTAATATACCTTCGAGACTTGAGAGTTATTAGTTTCGAACTACATAAACCATTAGTGACCCAAATACTCTCAAAAGTGGTGTTTGAAATTATTTTAGATGAATGATGGATCCTAAAAAAAAAAAAAATTTGATGCAAATGGGAATTAGCTGCTTTGATTATTCTTGGAGAATCTATGGACAAACTAAACTTAGTGGATTGAAGATCATAAAAGTTGTTGGAACCACCTAGGAGGAAACTCCACTTAATCTTGAGAAGACATTAGATTCGCTTTGTGATTGAGTTTAAATCATTTTGAAACTTTGAAATAGTTTAACATAATTCAAAAAAAAAATGGTAAAAATGTCAATATAAGTATAGCTAGGTTAAGACATCTTATAATCAATTTAAATTTTTATTTAAGTTTTTTTTATTGTAAAAAAAAAAGTTTTTAACTCCTATGGTTTTTTTAGTCTTTGAACTTTTTAAGAAATAACTATTTTGATTATTATTATCATTTTGTCGTCAATTTTACCCCACTCATATCATATGTAATTTTAGTATGTATCCGTGTCAACACAATAATTATTTTTTAAAAGCTCAGTAATTAAATAGGCATATCAAAATTCAAACACCATAATAAAATAAACTTAATTTAAACCAACAAAAGGTGGCAAAATTCATTCCTACAAATCAACTAAAAACGCCCATAAATCCTTTTTATCTTCTATCATCTTTGTGTTCATTTCACACCACGAAATAGTTTCTTTTCCCACATTCTCTCACTTAAATGAATATAGAATGAAACTTTCTTTTTAGTGCATATTTCTAGCCAATTGAAAAAGTAAAAAAAAAAAAAAATGCGGTACGTGTGAAAGTAAAAAGAATTTTATAATAGAACCATTCACACGTGTGGTCCCCCTCAAAAAAAAAAAAAGAAGAAGAGGGTAACTCACGTGTAGGGTTCAATGCACTTACTAAACTGTAATAATGTAAAAAATCATCATTAGCCATGCAGGGCTTTGTTATTATTATGTGAAATCATTATAAATGACCTCAGAAAAAAAAAAAGAAAAAAAAAAGGCTTTTTGTGGCCCATTAAAAGCCCCTCCCATTTTTCCATTCCCTCTTCTACCCCTTCCTTCCCCTTTTCATCCTTTTCCACCTTGTGGGCCATTTCAGTAATTCCATCTCCTCTCAATATTAAACCCTCCCTTTCTTTTCCCCTCAATTTTTCAAAATTGCCTTATTAACCCAAAGTAATTCTAGTGAGGCCCCTCCTATTATGTCAAAGAAAAGTTTGAGTCTAAAACTTAACTAGACTAATGTTTGGCCGACACCGTTCGATTTTGAAGTTTTTCTAACAGAAAGTTGATGTGTCATTAAAATCAGGGACGGATGTACGTTGGGTCCAGAGGGGGCTCGAGCCCCCCCTCAACTTCAGAATGTAGACTAATGATATATTTAGACACATGTAAACATGTTATTGGGACATGTCATTTGAAAAAGAAAAAAAAAACTTTGTTGATGGTGTGTAGATCGAATTTTGCCCCTGGACGAGTTGAATTTTAAACGTCAAAAAATTTGAGCAGCATGTACATCTATAAATTTTTGAAATATTAAAGGCTAATTAATTGAGAATTACCTAGCACAATAGTCACTATTTGAAATATTTTGTTATTTTTTTTCTTTCTTAGAGGGAGGTTTTTTTAAAATTTAAAATTTTTATTTTTATGAAAAAGAAATTAAATAAAATAAAAGATTTACTCACATCAAATGCTTTCTAATCCAACTCAATTAGTCAATTTTTGTAACTCCTTCTCCTCGGTCCTCTCCGTCACAAAATAATCCATCATCTCTCTTTCTTCCATATTTATAGACTACTTTTTTTAGTACAGACTAAAAATTCAAACTACTGATATTTTGGTCGTAATTTAGTATCTTGACCCGTTCAGTTTAAATTTAACTCGTTCAATATGTCATTTGAATTGAATAAAGGAGGAGAGAGAGGGGCATTAAGATTAGGATTACTGAGTCGAGGGGATGTGGTTGAATAATTGTAATTATAAGCAAAAATGTAAGAATTGCAAATTAATGATGATGATGATGGGTAGTGTTGTAAGTGTTCATCAATGCCTCTTTTTCTTCCTCTTCTTCCCCTTCCTCTCGTCATGCAAATCTCTGTCATCACCATTTATGATCCAACCTCCCCTTTAGCCTTTTACATCATCATCATCCCTATTTCACTTCTCTCTCTCCCCCAATATTACCCCACTAATCCCTACTTATTTCAAAACTCGAGTCGTTTGTAATCCTTGCTCTGTTGTGTCGATGTGATAAGCGTAACCCATCTCACGAAAAGTGTCGTACTCCATTTGTTTACACTATGATTTTGCATTTATAAAAATGTTTTAATGTTGGTGGACCCATATAATACTTAATATGATGCGTGGCAAGTAGTGGATGGAAGGAGAGTGTCTATACTCTCGTGGCATTAGAAATTTTCCCCTTCCTACACGTTCAAAATATTACCCCACTAATCTCGTGTCAATCGATTCATTCATAATCCTTGCTTCGTGTCGGTTGTGTGTCGATATGATAAGCATAAACCCATATCAGATTTGATATTGACCTTTTTTTTCCTCGAGATTGGAGTCGATAGCTCATTCCACGCTAAACCTTTATATACACACGTTATCTTTAAGGATGTTGCATTTAGTAGATGGAATCAGAAGGTCCCGAGTTCAAATGTTTGTCAATATTAAACTTTTTGATTCGATCAAAACATCCTAATCCAAGAGGGTGTTGAAAGACATCCAACGCGTATCGAAGTTATCGTATCTCGTTAACCTAAATTAAAATTTGGTGCCAAAATGAGAGTTGTGGAGGGGAAGAGACCCTTTATTTTAAGGGCATGTCATGATTGGTTTGTTGGCAGACCCAATTTATAAGGCTTTAGATTCATTGAGGCTATTTTAGCCTCCAAATTTACTTCTTTTGCAGACCCTCTTGTTTGCAGCCCCTATCATAGCCTTTGATGAACATTGGATTTTAAAGGGATGGCTTTTAATTTTCTTTTTAAAACACCCAACTTTGACCTCCAAAAATGAGAAATTTTTTCAGCAATTTCCAAGGGAAAAAAAATTATTGCTTTGCTTTCCCATCATGTCAATATTTCTATATATAGGAGAGTTTACCATTTGATGTAAATGTTTAATGGATATTTATTTAAAATAATGATGAAATATAAACAGACATAAATATAAACCATAAGATTGTTTTTTAAAATGTTATTTGCTATTGGTATTTTTATCATCGATGTTTATCAACATTTCTATTTGAAAAAAACTTTTTTGAGGTTTTTATTGAGATTAACGCTTTATTCTAGAGGGTTAGTGTCATTCGATTTTTTTGGCTAGTTTGTTTGATTGTGGATTGATTTTGTTTCTTATTATGTTATATATAATAGAGAAGATCAATACAAATTAAGAACGATAACAATAAAATATAGAAATCAATTCGCATTTCGTAGTTAAAAATGGTTAACAATAAGCTCGTATCATAAAAATTAGGTTTCTATTTATTTTTATCATTGTCTTTCTTCTCAAAGCCTTGCCTTTCTTTCTCTTTATAATTTTAAACTAGAATTTATAAACCAAAAAATTAGGTTTCTATTTATTTTTATCATTGTCTTTCTTCTCAAAGCCTTGCCTTTCTTTCTCTTTATAATTTTAAACTAGAATTTATAAACCAAAATTAGAGGATAAATAAAAAAAACCTTTGGAAATAGTGATTAAAACATATATTTTTTAATTTTATTACAAAAAATAAAAGAAAAATATTTCTAAAAAAATTTCAAAACAATTATTAACAATCAATTTATAAGGGAAATAAACATAGAAATTTATTATTATTATTATTATTATTAATTTTTTTTTGGAGGGAGCAGGGCATTTGCCTAATGTTTGATTTATTTTATTTCAAATAAAACCATCCATTTTAAATATTAAAAAAAGTTGGAAAAGTGGACTTACAAAAAAATATTTATTTTTTGTTATTAATATTTAATGCATGCTTCTCTCTCTCCATCCCTCTCATAAACAGAAAATCCAATGATTATAAAATATAAAAATGGCTGACAAAATATAGGATTCTGATTTTCAAACTTGTCATCTTCTAAGTCAAGTCTCTAAATAAATGTAAAATTCTTTTTTGGGCTTATTGACAATTTTAGCCACATTTTTACAACTAATTACTGATTTTGCCATTTAGGAGGGAAGAGGATCCTCTTTTAAAATTGGAGGTTTCTATTTAAAAATAATTTGTTGATTATTTAATWTTTTTCTTTAATTTTTTTTTACCATAAAAATGAAGTCATAAAAATCATATATTTTTCTCAACTATGATTATAATAATTTAGAGTCTACTTCTAACTATTTTTTGGTTAAAAATTAGTTTGTTTAAGGGTCAATTTCGAATTTAAATATACCTTAGACAACTAATCTCAAAACTATCGACTTGTTAAGACTCTACAAAATTCAAATTAAAAATTATATAAAAGAAGAATAATCATATCTCGAATGTTATATAATTTATAGAGAATCAAAAAGAATATTGATATAATAATCTATCAAAAAAAACACGACCTATATGTAATGATAATATATAAATTAAAAAAAAAGATAAAAGACACAACAAATATATATGTAAAAGTTAATTGAGTGTCTACTCTAATCAACCAATATGAAATTATTTACATGTTTCTAGATTTTTTTTTCTTTTATAGGAAATATTTCTAGAATTTAGTATATAATAAAAATTGTTTCAAATTTATGGTAAGTCTATGGTAGATCTGACCCAATCTAAGGGGTTGAAATCCCTACTTCACTTAAATAATTATCATGTCAATAATGTATGTTATTACACGAATAATAATATTCGTTATATTAAAATCGTTGGATTTTTTTTTTAATGTTCGAAAGAAAGTGAAAAAATCATTGAGTATAATAATCTAACATCCAGAAATTAAATTCGTGTATTAAGAATTTGAATGTTATTTTGTAACAAATTGTTAATTTGTTTCATATGTCGTGTTGTTTCATTCTTCGTGTCTTCAAAATGGTTAAAGTTACATATTGTTAAAAGTTGAAGTTATCTTCTAAATGAGGAGTTTTTTCTTCATTTTTTCTTAAAATTGAACTTAATTCATGTGTGAGGAGTTTCATGTTTGTACATAAATAGCTTTTGCTTAGTTCACTTTAGAAATCCAAACATTTCTCTTTTGAGTTCTTCCTCCTCCTTTCACCAGAATTCTTTCTTATTTTGTGGTGTTGTTCTTATTTGTGTTAAGAGCAAGTATCTAAGAGTTCTACCAGATCCAAGTAGTTCGAGGTTGCCGTTCTACCGGAGTTAGTCATTGTATCTTGTGGAGACGATCGTTATAGTCTGTTAGCAATTTTTGCAAAGCGAATAATTATCTTCATGTCAGTGTTATTGAAGCGTGCCTCGACTATATTTATCAAATTTTGGTGTCCATCAAATTTTCAAGATCTGTAATTGTTTGTAACCAGTTACATTGTAAACTGATATTATTCAGTTTACATATACAATGTATATTTACCAAAAAAGAAAAATTAAAACTAGACACAATAAATATTAACTATATGATACATACATAATTTACTATTTACTCTAGAGGAGAGAAGGAAAAATATCTATTAATATAATAAATAATATATTTTACAATATAATCGATCATAATATAACATTTAGTGGTGGATCTAGAACTTGATGTTGGAGACTTATAAACGTAACATTTTAAGAATATTGATATGTATTGAAATTCATATATTTTGACGTTAAATAAGTTAAATTACAAATTTTATAAGTCACAACGTTTTAATATATCCCTAAACTTTCAATTTATTTTTTTAAATCTAAAAAGCCCCTAAATTTTTACATTTGTGTTCAATAAATTATTATTTTTAAAAATAATCTAATAAGTTAGAAATTAATTAGATAAAATTGAAAGTTATACATTTTTAAATTTAAATATTCTATTAGATACCACTTATACTTAACAAATTAAGTTGGAAGAAACAGATTTGTTAGGTAATTAATTGTTTTAAAAATAATTTACTAAAAAAACTAACATTTTTTAGGGTTGAGGGGTTGAATCCCCACCCCAACATAGATTCGGGTCCCTACATATACTCGATAATTAATTATATTTTAAAGTCGAGACGGTCTGAGGTCAACATAGATTTGTCCCTACATGCACTAGTATAGTTATAGTCGAAATCAATATGACATCCTTCTTTGATCTTCGTCATTTATGGCGAGAAGATGTTGCCCCACCATTCTAAGAAATTAAATCATTTTGATCCTTAGTGGTAGCATACTCTCAAGGTATATGATTTAATGAGAATGTACAAATATTAATGGAAGGGTGAACAAATGGGAGTAATTTAAATAAGAATCTATTTTAGTGTAAAAAATATGAGGGGAAAAATTAGTAAAATGCATAAAGAATGTAGGTCTTAAAGATTATTGGGTTGGCTATATTTGAGATATCTCAAAGTTTTGACTATTTTTCAATTTGAGGGGTAAAAATAAAGATATATTATACAACAATTTCTCTCATACCTTTTAATTAACTTAAATGACTCGAGGATTTTAATTGTGCAAATTACAATTTTGAACAAATATTTTGATAAAAAAAAGATCACCTTTTAAATTAATTGAATTCCATGATAACAATCCATTTATACTCATTTATACAATTGCAAAGTTTATCTTTTTGACTTATCAATCATTTGTCCAAAATTACGAACAATATTCTTCTTTGATATCTTTAATTTTATACTCGAGGTTCTAACGACCGACTATAATGAAGAGGAAGAGATGAGACGAAGGAATCGTAGAAGAGAAGATATTTAAAGTAACGTTTTTTCTGTCAGAATTTCACCCCCACAATTTGTGACATTTTTTTCAATCTATTTTACTATTCAATAAGTGTCATAGAAGACCAATTTTGTAGCAGCGAAGGGAGAATAGAGAATCAGAGAAGGAAGAAAAGGAGATGAAAAGGGGAGGTGGGAGAAGGTATCGGGAAGAGAGATGAAGCGAGAAATAAGAAAAAGACATAGAGGATTAAAGAGAATGACATAAAAGATAGAAAGAGGGAAGGAAAGAAAATGGGGAGAAACGTGAAAGATGAGAGCGAGAGGAAAAATTTTCTTGAAAATAAAAACTAAAAATGATATTGAGGCTCGAGGCGTAGATGCTGCAAGGGGTGTGGGTGTGTACTTTAAGGATGATTTTAACTTCAAAAGCCATGAGCCCCATTTACGAAGCCTAAACCTACGCAACAAACTTGCTCYTTTTGATTCGCTACTTCTGACCTCTCGTGGTACTCTCAATTTCTCAATTTGACTCTTCCATGTACTCAACACGGATTCCCAAGCTTCAGGAGGAGAAGGAGGGTCTTACAACTATATCAATATTTATTACAACATCTTGCAACTCAACATATTAAAATGAGAATGACAAAAGCCCACTAAACAAGCACTTTGAACAAAACTACTTTTTCATTTTTCATTTTTTTCATATTGAATATTGAACGAGAATCAGAGGTGTTAAACCTTTTATCATCCTGACATTGAGCTATCTTTCTGTAGGACCTCCCCTACAGAGTCGTTACTGTAGTAGAGTTTAACCACGAAATTCAGAATGGATTGGTTGTGGTTCCTCTAGACACGCAATTATAAAAAATAAATTCATCAAGGCCAATCTGATTGGTCGAAAATTACATTTTCAACCAAACTAGCCAACYGACGAGCGAGTTCTGAATTTTACAAAATCGACTTTGATCGAACCATCATCAGACCAGCCAACCAACGTTGGTTCAATCGATCAGATCAGTTCTTTCAAAATTTTTTGTTCACCCCTACTTACATCAAGGTTTTCGATGTAGAATCTTAAAGAAAAGAAAACTACTTTAGAAAAGGAAAAAAAATCGAACAAAACCGAATCGATACTATACAACCATGCAAACTATCCTCTAGAATTGAATCAACAACCTTTTGTACTTTCCACCTTACTACTCAATAACCATCCATCATTAAAATGAGTAAAAGGGAGGAGGGAATAGAACACTTCAAAAGCCAAACAGGGTAACTCAAAAGAGGGGCAATTAGGTAACTTCATGAAGACCAACCCCATTGTTTTGAGCATCCATGATTGCCTTGATGCAAATATTTAGAGGGATGAACGAGCTCCACGAGGGGGCAGAAATGACGAAAATGCCCCTCTATAGCATCCCTGTGAAACCCCATGATGTTTCACGCTAAGCTACTCATAACCCATGAGAGGGCTTGAGGCTGGCTGGCCCCTACCCCTCAATTTCTTTCTTCCAATTATACCCCCCCAAAAAAAAACTCAAATTCTTCTTCTTCTTTCAAAATGCTTTCATTGATGATCCTCGCTTTCCTTATAATTATGGTTTATAATAATGTAAAACAAAATACCATCATCAATAGGATTCATTTCCAATTCCAAGAGTTAGAAGATGGTCCCAAATGTATTACAAGGTCAGATAGTTGTGCCGTGATCGTTAGATTAGTTGACGTAAATGTGAAGATGATTATTTCATTAGATTAATTAGTCGATTTGCATTAGTGGGCTAACTTATGAAAACCCATAATTATAAAAAAAAAAACAAACAAATCGGTCCTATTTCGATTTGTATACACCAAAATCGAGATAATTTCCACCCTCCTCAAATACCCCATTAAATTTTACAAATACCCACCAAACAAGAAGGCAAAAAAAGAGTCCTTTTTTCAACAACAACAACATTGAAACATGCATTTTGGCCTAACCCCTATATATTTTTGGTGGGTGTGGGGTGAAAAAATTGAGGGGTTGAGCTCAAGAAAGGGCAAATACAACATCACAAGTAAGGTATAATAAAAATTCCCAAAAATAAACAAGTGGGTATGAAAAGTTGTATGTGCAAAAAGAAGTGCTAATAAAACCCACCCCAAAAAAGAGGGTAAAAGAGAGAGGAGTGATTATTATTACCAATAGTTACCCTTACCCACACAAAGAGATTAGAAATGTGAAAGGGAAATCA
>NW_019104520.1:498421-549778 GCF_001995035.1 Momordica charantia | reverse complement strand
TTTTATTTCTATCCATTTAGTTATAAATTATGAACAAGTAATAAAAAATGAATCTTTGCAATGAATAAAATTGGTAGGAGCATCCAATTTTGAGTGGCTTCATTATCATGTTTGCTTGTAATTTTGTTGTTGAAGTTTCAAAGCCAAGATACCCAAAAGATGAACAGAGCACCTCTCTTTCTTTCTCTGATTTGATTTTATAATTATTTAATTGTGTAATAAAGGCTATGAGATCATATAAAGGTTGGAAAAAATAATGAATTTTGGCTGCTGAAGACAAAACCATGTGGGTGTCTTTGAAAAGTTTGATTACATGCATCTTCATATCTTCGTAAGTTCTGTTTTCACGTAGCAATTTCATGGGGGGTTTTTAAAAATAAATAAAAAAAGATTTTTGGTTTTATTTTTTGACATGTGGTTTTCTTGCATGAAAAGAAATGTTAAAAGAATTGGTAGAAGTTAAAATAATCTAGAAATAATTGATCTGAGATTTTAATATGGCGTTTAATAAGTTTTTGAACTTGTTAAATTTTAAGAAGAATCTAAAATGTCATGAATTTTTAATTTTATATCTAATAAGTTTTCGAATTTTTAATTTTATATCATCACTTCCTAAATTTAAAAACGCCAATAGATCTATCCTTTCATACAATTTAATCTTATATATAATAAATTAGTGAATTTTAAAAAATATTGAATAACTTTGGAGTCTATTAAACACAAAATTGAACACAAAATTAAAAGGACCTATTGGACCATTATTAATTTCATGAAAATTTATAGTCTAAAGCCTTTACAGTTGGTTTTCAATTATTTACTTGAACTTTTAGAGTGTTGTTTTACAACACTTTCACCCAATGATAATTTGTTAATTTATTGTTTAAAATCAACTAAAGACCTTTCATGTGATTAAACTTTTTTCAGATTAAAAAAAAAAAAAAAAACCTTTCACTTTGATCATTAGACTTTACARAGTGACACTTCAATTCCTCTAGTTGGAGAAATAATTGAGAATTATTAATTTCATAGTGATACTAACCAAAATGTGACTGGGACATGATAAAGCTTACTTTAAAAAATATCTATACATATTAATTATACATGTACAAAGACTATATAAAATCTGGTTCATGAAACTGGTTCGTATAATCGGTGAAATTAATACTCATAATTTAGAATAAACGAACTTAAGTATCAAATATAAATTTGCCCACTCTTTTAAGAACTCAAATTTTGCTCAAATCTCAAGAATTAAAAACATACATTATTCTCCCTGGTTCAACTGCAACACAATCGAACCAATAATAAAGTAATAAAGAAGATAAATAATAAATAAATAATATTGGATAAAGAAAATGGAAAATATTTGAAAGAAAAGAAAGGGGGCTTTTCATTCGGATTCCATCTGAGAAGAAAGTGATGGGAGGATCTAATCAGTAGGTAAACGTCATCACCCAAAAAAAAAAAAGTCAATGAAAGAGTTCATTAAATTTTGAAAATAAAAACAATTAAAAAAAATGTTAAAAGGGCCAATAAAATATGAAACCCATGGACATGACGTAGCCTGTATTTGCCAGGTTGACCATTAATTAAACAAATAATAAAGAAGAAGAAGAAGCAGAAGATTGAAGATTGAAGATGTCCAATCCAGAACTCCACAGGCTAGGGCTGAGGCTGTAGGCTCATTGAGGATTAGTTTTGAGAAGAAAGGCAGAAGAAATGATGACCCATTTGAATTTTTCTTCATGGAAAACAAGCAAATTGGTCCATTTTTACCATCTTTCTCATCATTTTCCTCAGATTTTCCTTCTCCCTCTCTTGTATGTTTCCTTGATTTTCTGACCCTGCTCAAGATCTCTGCCTTAACCCCATTTCAGTATTCAAACAACTCTAACCTTTCTGTAATCCTGTGTCTGTAAAATAAATTCAACCTAACTCCGATTCTTTCACGGAACAAGAATGCCAGAAGGGTTTGGATTATACAAAGGAATACATTTGTCTAACTATGTTTGGTTTGGTTTGGTCTGGTCTGCGGAGACTAGCATATTGTATAAATGGTGAGTTTCAATATATATGATTAATTGTAGTCGGAGTTTTGCTCTCCTATACCCAAGGGCACCTGCATCCGTCCCAAGGTCTGAACCCAGGAGACATCAAAGATTTTTAGTATTAAGCTCACCAAAAGATTTGAACTTAGACCTTTAAACCAGCATGACCAAGATTGCCAATTGAGTCTGCTCCTTAGGGGGCCCATCTATACGATTACTATTTATAATCCATGATTTAAAAAAAAAGAAATAAAAAAKAAAAGAAAAAATCTTCCTAACTTCCAAGCCTTTCTATGGAGATCTAAGTAATAAGATGATATATCTCATCTTTCTAAGCATGATAARTATTTTCTTCTATCCTTCACTATTTCCATGAAATTTCAGTCAAAAAGGAAGGGAGATGAGTACTCTTGGCAGGATAACAGAAATTTTTGCTACTTTAAGGTGGAGGGTTCAACTCAAACAAGATGTATATAATTTAATGGGGGTTGGGGGTAGATCCTCAATTTGCAGGGTACCCTACGGATTTGGGGCCATCATTACAATATCTACAAGAGTGGAAGGGTTTCAGAAGCTGAATGGAAACTGGTTCAGTACGCAAACCTTTTTTCTTGCTTTGSTCCAAAACAACATCCTTCGCTTCGCTGCCTAACACCTTCATTCAAACAATAATCAATAATGTCTTTTAATCATTGAAATCTTTGGTATTTTCTAATTCACAAGGCAAGAGAAGATATATTCACAGGTTTTGCATACCAAATAAACAGCCTTGGCATATTGCTCAAATACAGCATGATGTAAATGCAGGAACATATCTTCTTCTCCTTCTTCTTCTTCTTCTCTCCCTCTCTCTCTCTTTCTTTCTCTCTCTTCTTCCCAACTTCCCTCTAATCTTCAACAAGATTATTTCTTCCTCTGGAGATTTTTCAGTCTAGTTCCAAGTACAATATCCATGCCAACATCTGCAGTTATTTGTCCTCTCATTAAACAAATTAGGACTTGTCATGGGAAAAAGAAGCCAAAGGAACCCCACCATTCCAACCACAAATGCCAGGCACACCACCCCTGAGATGTTTAGATAGAGATTAATTCATAGACAAAAATGAAACTACAGTCTCAGTCAGATGAATGGAATGCCAACGAGGTCTACAACTTTTATGCAAATAATGAAAATAGTATCGAAAGCAGAAACTTCGCATAAATGGTTGAGTCAGCTTCTTGGATTAAACAAGGTGAATTGCAGCATTTGGAATTTGGTATAGCCAACAATTTTAAAGTAGCTAGTAACCTATCTTATAYTGATCTGCCACTTATGAGATTTGAAACATGGACTAGAAACAGCTTTATAAGGCTCACAAGCGTGTGCCTACCAACCGGGCTAAAAGTTAATTAGTAACCTATCTTATAACAATTCAACTTCCTAAGCAGACTCAAGTTCGATCCTAGATGAGAAGGGTCTGTGTACTGAACTGAATGATTTGTCCTTGTCTTAACAAGTTAACATTCTTCTTAGCAGTCATTAATTCCCATATCAACCACTTATTTCCATGGAAGACAATGAACACAGAAAACCTATTTATAAAGCAAGGTCACAAACAGAATAGAGCGTAACTATAGGATATCATCACAAGGACAAGAAACTTCAGACATATTTCTCCTGTGCAAAGGGACGAAGAGGGTTTGATTCTTTTTTTAGGCGTCATTGATGAATTCAGGTCAAAAAAATATAAAACATACCTCTTCTTCGTGAAAAAAGCACAGGTAATCCCATAAAGTTGCAGAAAACATGGGCAACTAATGGAGCAAGAAGATGGCCTGCAAGTAATATTCCAACCTGCATTAGTGGGATGTCATCATACCAGAGACCCCAAAAAAATGCCATAACCAATTGCCGGGGACTGAGTACAAGAGCAAGATTTCAACAACACCAACTGGTCAGCTAATTGCACTATAAAGAAAAAGAAAACTACCACAAACATCACCAAAGCTACTCTCCGGAAGTGGACTTCTTCCATCAAACCCACCCTCAGTTGTTATTGGCTCCAAATGCTTAAAAATTAATGGCTAGGTGTGTGAATGAAGTCCAACAAAACTACCTTACGTGTCTTCTTTATTTTTTTTTCCCGAAACTAGAAAAGTAAGGACCAAGTATTTCATTCAAGGTAATAAAATATATAAAAGCTACTTCAAAGGAACTGCAAATCAAAGAAGGATATTTATAACAAAACTCTTGGAGCAAGAGCTCTAAAGGAAGGCACCATACAATATTGGTTCCATAGTCCCCCTTTTATTAGGGTTACAAAGAATAATTACAATCTTAGATGTCATGAGAATAATCACTCTTCTATTGTTTTTAAAGTCAACAACAATATTCACCCTTCAATTAGCATCTCTAAATTTTTTATATGACCTTAATATTCATAATCTAGCCGGTTTTGTAAGAACATCAGCTATCATCAGTTTGCTTGTAACAGGAAATGCATTAATGGACAAGTAGATTTGCCCTAGACTAAAACTAAATAGTAGATTATTTGGTGAAAAAATACTTCATATGCAAGATGGTTTCAGCCTCTATAAGAGAAGCACGTTTAAAGATTTTGCCACTTGTTATACTCTATTTTCCAGCTTGAAGCTGTTGACCAGTTAATATCTAAGTCTTATTTTACCAGATGATTGATTATAGAGGAATAGGGACTATAAAACTAAAGAGCCAAAAGTATTAACGTTTTTTTTAGAACAAGATACGAAAAAGTATTAACGGTTAAAAGAAATAGAATTAACAAACAATGTTTTCCCTAAAATACCAGATCGCGCAAAGAGAAAAGTTGCATATGATCCAAATACCACAGTATAGCCAAGCTGAAGACCTGTGAAAAAAAACCACACGTAAATCCTTCATAAACATTATATATGTATAAATGGCGTCTTTCAGGAAGTTATGTACCTACAACCGTAATTGCTCTGACTAAGTTGTTGTTCTGCTTGCTATAATACTCCATGAAGTGGTTTAAATGTGCTGCAATGAGATAACGAAACAGGAATAAGACTCGTTTTTCATCAAGTTTGAGTAAATTTGCACAATGAATGCAATTAGATTGGTTGTCCATGAAATGTTCCAAGTCTATTAGTCCCATCGTAATTTGAATTAATAAACTAAGACCAAGTGTAAGTAACACGTGATGAGAATATATATTGGAAAAGATTAAATTCATCCAGTCTACCAGCTCAGGTTTAGTGGTCACTCAATATGGTAGAAGAGSAAGTTCAAACCCTTGCAATGTTATTTATCCCTATTTCATATGAATAGCTCATGTGTTGAGCTTTATGCTATTATCTGAGTCCATGTGTGAAGGAGCATGCTAAAAATATAGTTGAGAGTGTTAAATTTACCGTACACTATCAGTTTAACTTTTGAACCTGTCAGTGATTTAACAGCAGAAAGGAACAGGAAAAAGCTTAAAGCACAGAGAAGCATATGGCCATGCCACATATTGAATAAATAAGGGTACATAAACCGAACTCTTTCGTATGGCAGTTTTCATCTGCCAGAACAATGAAGCATCCAACTTACCCAGACTGAAAAGAATGGGGCAGAGAAATATCACAGTGGTCGGCTTAAACCCCCCAGAGAGAAGAACCGGTATCATGCATGCTCTAAACACCAGCTCCTCGGTTAGTGGAGCCTGTCCAAGAATGTGTGATGCCAAATTAAATCTTTCAAATGTCAACCAACAAATCCAAGTAAAAAGGGTTCATTAACAGAGCTTAGAAAATGTTTATAACCATCTAAGACCTATACTACTTATCATCGAGGAAAACAAGACATAAATTCAAATATTATAGAAAGAACAACTCACAAACTCAAAGTCATGGCATGTTTAACTTCTGAGTACCATCCAGATCTCTAGATGTCGATCAAGGCCTTCCCAACCAAATTGAGAGCCTTCAGTGATTGAATACAAAGGTCCRGGTAACCACATCAATCCAGTTACTACTTATCTAGTTAGGTTATATTAAGTATGCAAGCAAAKTTTAGGGCAAAACCAGGTCACACTTTTTTCTTTGCACCCAACTGCATGTAATAATTATTAATCAATAAATCCATCAAGAGACCGTACTCATAGTCATAGAGGATCTGTCAAATAAGTAATGCCTAGGGGAGGAAAAACCAATGGTGCAAGATGAAAGTTACCCATAATTTGAAAGGTGTATACTCGCATGCAGCCAAACATCACAAATGGAGTCARCAATATGCTAAGAATTAACAATTTTTAGTTCTTAAGGGACAGGAAACAACTGGGAACTCAAAATGGAATGGAGAGGCTGTAAATGTACTCACCACGACATAATTACGCCAAGCCAAAACATTTGAGACAGTTGATAGCCCCCAATCAAGAAAATTTCTCCAAAAAAAGCTGGCACAGTCCACAAGGGAGCCTTCTCCATGATTCATATATTCTCTCCATGAATCCACCAATAACAAAGACTTTAAGATCATTGACCCAGCGTACATTAAAGAAGTCAGTGAAAGAGGAAAGACCACAACTTGCCACTGTTTCATAGATAAAATTGCAATTCAGGATGCAAGTTTATGATTCATTTCACCTTTCCAATCTGCAGACTACAAGATTATAAAATTGAATAAAATGTTAAAGGAACCCTTAGCTAGTACCATGATGCATTATTTAATGGAGGAGAAATATCGATACTTACAATATGATCTGCTCGGATGCCATAAGCTCCTAATAAAAGAGAAAACTCCATTTTCCTTATCTAACATGGAAGAAAATGAGATGGAAAAGGTCAGCACTCTGATGGAAAGCTAGCACAAGCAAATATGTAAATTATGAACTAAGCACTCATAATCAGAGTAATAAAGCTTGACTGAATTACAAAATTCTAGGATGGAACAAGAACTCATGTCTACATAGTATCTTCCTTGGCATGGTAATTGAAGAGTAATAATCTCAAATTTACCAATTAGATCGATTCATTTCAAATTTCATAGTAATCAGTCGGTTTACTTRCTTACCGAGAAAGGTAATTTTATTCCAGTTCTATAAGTTAAAATGGATCCAAAAAATTCGTAATTYAGTTAATCTTTATAACCCCTGACTGTATAAGGTTTTTAAAATCAAAATTCACTTCATTTTTCTTTCTTTATTTTTTCTTTTTTTAATTATTTAATCCACAAATTAAAACCGTAAATAAATAATTTTTAACAAATTCCGGATAGTTTACTTGCGGTTCATGATAAAATAATTCTTACAAAAACAGTGTATCCACGATATATTGATCGACCATCCTTAAATGAGCAACAGCAGAACGTTTCCTAATAATGAAAAATAACCTTATGAATTGTTTTTTTCTCTCTTCAGATTGTTCCAACCAGATAGCGGAATATAAAACAGTCCGATTCGAAAAAGAGAAATTCATTCGATAATGGAATGATTTCTCAACGGATTGATTAGAAAATGTAGTTATAATTTCAGGAATTAATGAGCGAAAAAAATAATTGAAGCTTACAGGAAGGATTAGAGCGCAGACGACGACCGAGACGACAGTGGAAACGAAGGCGCAGATGAACCGTCGAATCATGAAAACTTGAAGTGATGGAGGAGGCGGTAGACGAAGTATCGAAGTAGGGGCATAGAGAACGGCGACGTAGAACAAAGTCATGGCCGTGCAAGACGTTACTGCCACTGCTTTAGAGATCGAACAATCTTCCTCCTCCATCGCCAGATTTTCCGACCTAAAACGTAGAATTAAGGAAAGTTTTCTTCGCAGTGGGATCTGATCGGGAGTTCCGATCGCCGCCTCGCCGCCGATAACCCGCCACCTCGCGCTCGCTGAGTTGAATCGGAATTGCTTCCGAGTCGGTGAGTCCCCTTCCCGTCGTTTCYTGTTTCTTTGATAATGTTTTGGTCTTCAGGTCATGCTGTCAAACGACCGTTTACTTTATTTTTTTTTTAAGAAACTTTATTTTTACTTGTAATTAGCAAATTAAAACGGTAATTAAATTACATCAAAATAAAAAAGAATTACAAATTGCAAAAACCATCCCTCCAATATTTTATATCTCTAAATTTTCRTTGCTAAAATTAAATTCTCAAACTTTCATAAATGAAAAAGTTAGTCCCTAAATTTTTAATAAAAAATTAAATATTTAAACTTTCAACAGTAATAAAATTGTACCCTCCAAATTTTCAAAGGTTAAAATGTTAAAATTAGACCCTAAATTTTTTAAAAAAATTGTATCGATTTGACTATTCTCTAATGAAAATATTTGTCTTTCATTGACTCTGAATTTCAAACTCAACAGCGAAAAACGTTGAAATGGGGCGGTTGATTTGATTAATAAAAATGGTATCTTTTTCCGTTAGAAAAATATAGATTMATACTTTTTCCAATAAATGAATARATAAATAAGAAGAAGAAAAACCATRGTTTGACAAAATTAATTATGGTTTTTACGGTACAAATTTTTTACCTGTCACGTTATATTTTTATTTTATTTTATCGTATATATTAGAATTAATATTTTTTTTAAAAAATAAATATGTCTCAAATRCTAGTGAAAATGTAAATATTGTTTATATTTACAAGAACATAAGTTATTTCTAAGGTAATAGGTTACTTTTATACCATTTGATATTTATTAAAGTTTAATTGTAATTATTAAACTGAAACTCAATTTTAATGTGAAACATAAATTCATATATAACAATGCTATATTTGGAAAGAAAAAAAAAAGTTGTAGATTTACCCAACGGAGTAAAGTTTATCTATTTAATTTGTCAAATTGATATATTTAAAAGTATAAAATATAAACAATAATATATTTTGTTTACTGTCGTTCTTATTATTACTATTTTGTTTAAAAAAAAACAAAAGCTGATATAAAATGATTACAAGATTTGAATAGCATTCATATAGCAAAAATAAAATTAACAAAATTTAACTATCACCGTACTATTGAACTAGTTAGATACTATATCTTCAACTAGAGGTTCGAATTTCCCTGATTAGAACTAATTAATAATTAAGAATTAAACATGAAAGACATTTGAAATATATATATATATATATATATATAATTGGTAATATTAGTGATAAAAGAATTATATTAAAAAAAAACACAAACAATAACAACTAGCAAGGAAGGTGAAACCTTTAAATTTGATCATAGAAATTGATCGTCTCGCAAGTTCGGATCAAGGAGGTTGATCTAGGCTCATAACTTGCACAAAGAGAAAAAGAGGTTATAACGATCAAGTCAGTCTAAGTTACCTGAAAAGTGGAGCGGTCATCCTATTTATAGGGTTTGGTCCACCATATCCTACTTGCTCAATAGTTATAACTATTTCGACGTTCCCGGAATGTACTTTACTACGGCTAGCAGTTAAGATCCTTATTGGTTGGCTCGACCTTTTACACAACCATCTAATATATTCGTCGACTTAACTAATGGAGATGGCTAAGTTGCTTTTTTTYGCGCTCTCTAGATTTTATGTATTTACATTATAGATTATTATGGTGACATGACACCTTCTTTCCGACCTATAACTCATTGACGTTCACAGTCGCTAAATGACCTCCAACACTTTACATTRTAATCTCTTTGAAGAACTTCTGTTRCATTGTCTTGCGACTTTGAAAAATCAAAACTACCAAGTGAATTTTGGAGAGAAGAGACAAAAATAATGTTGATTTATAAAATAGATAGAAAAGGAGTCATTTTTATRGTTGTAGGAAATAGAGGAAGGAAAAGAATAAGCATTATATATTTCAAACAATTTTAAAATTCTACGACTTTAAATTTTATAAATTAAGGTCATTCTACCAATTTTATATTCATTAATTTACTAATAATTAAGGGTGCATTTAATTTAGTAAAGTTAAAAAAACGTAAGGAAAAAAAAGTTACTTCACTGTATTATTAAAGCAATTTCAATAGTCATTTTCTTAAGTACAATAATATACGAGGTAAGGATTTGAACCCACAACATATTTGTTGGAGATATATGCATTAATTTGTTGAGTTATGTCTTGTAAAAAGAAAAAATTGTTGTGTTAGGTTAAAATTAACAGAAAAAAGGTATATTTTTACCTTTGATATTCGAAACGTAAAGGTTGCACTCATGTGTGGCAGAAGAAACCATAAGTGATCATTTTTGTACTTTTAATTTTTGTTTATTTTAGTTCACGTACTTTCAAAATATCAATTTTGTTCTCTCTACTTTCAAATTTGTTTATTTTAGGTTGATACTTTCAATATATCTCATTTGATTCTAATACTTCTAAAAAGTGATGGGCCATTACTTTTGAAAAGCAATCATTTTACTCTCTTTATTTTTATTTTGTTCGGGAAAGAAATACCTTTTTTTAGAAGACTTCATTTTCATTTTTATCTACRRTGAGTTTAGCACAACACCTAACTCATTAAATTTARGAAAATACTTGGCTTTAGTAAGGAGGAATTTTGTATTTACCACAAAGGCAAAAACATAAAGACTTTCTAGAAAATGACGAGCTGTCAAATATTTATGGGTGGCAAGRAAAAAGTTCCTTATTAATGAGGAGCCAGGTATTTTCCTTAAATTTATTGAAATATCGTGCTTTTTAAAAGTGAAATTTTGTGTCAAAAATTTTTACAGTATATAAATTTTATATTAAAATTGTTGAAAGATAAAATGTGAACGTTTTACTAAAACAATAGTTCAGCAGTAATTGACATRTATAATCGAGAGGTTGCTCTAAAAAAAAGTGCCAACTTGAAACTACAAMAAAAAAATAAATGAAAAAAGAAATATAGGAAAAAATAGTATTTAAACCCAAAAAAATCAATTTATTGCAATGCGGTGAATTTTTAGACGACGATACAAAGAGAAATCCTCGAATGAAGAAATACCAATTTGTATTTTCTCATAACGAAAGGGGCGAAATGTGTAATTTCGTATGCCGCACTAAGTCACCCATGAAATTCTTGGCCTTGCACTTGTCCCCACTGAGCGTCAACTTGCTTAAACGAAATATGAAATGTCAGATATGCCCTTTAGAGTCTTGTACTATATAAACCGCATTTTTCATTTCTGTTTGCTTTTATTTTTWTTTTTACTTTTCTAGTGCTTCGAATCATCGCCAATCTTTCCCCCGTTTAGTTTGATCTGGAGCGAAATCCCTAAATCTCAATCGTTCTTCGCTTTAGAATCGCTGTGCTGCCTTTCGATTGTGTGAATTTGAAAGCTTTTTTTGATCTTCTGCAATCTATGGGGACGGTGAAGAAGGAGTTCGCTGTACCGCCGGTGGTTTTCCCATCGGGCGGTAACCCCAATCTTCAGCAAAGGCGGGTGGCCACGGCGCCGTTTCAGCCTCCTCGGTCGACTGGCTCCAGTATTCCGTTCATGTCCTTCGACATCGGATCCGCCGCCGCTGCTTCCACCTCCTCCGCCGGCATCTACGGTGGTCCTATCGGTGGTGGGTCTCTCCCTGGCGGCGCTAATTTCGAAGACGAAGAACCACTCCTCGATGAGCTCGGGATCCACCCGGATCAAATCTGGAAGAAAACTAAGTCGATCCTGAATCCGTTCCGGGTCAAACCAGATGCTGTCTCTTATACACATCTATCCTATTTATAGGGTTTGGTCCACCATATCCTACTTGCTCAATAGTTATAACTATTTCGACGTTCCCGGAATGTACTTTACTACGGCTAGCAGTNAAAACTAAGTCGATCCTGAATCCGTTCCGGGTCAAACCAGATGTGCACAAGGACTCGGACTTGTCCGGACCGATTCTCCTTTACATGTTCTTCGGCCTCTTTCAGTTGCTCGCCGGCAAGATCCAATTTGGGGTGATACTGGGATGGATCGTGGTTTCTTCGATCTTCTTGTACGTTGTGTTCAATATGTTGGCTGGACGAAATGGCAATTTGAACCTTCACACATGCACTAGCGTTGTTGGGTACTGTATGTTGCCCGTCGTGGTTTTGTCGGCGGTGTCCTTGTTCCTTCCGCAGACGGGCATAGTGAGATTCGCAGTCGCCGGAGTTTTTGTGTTGTGGGCGACGAGGATTTGTACGAGTCTTATGGTTTCTCTTGCTGATGGTGGGGATGAGCACCGTGGGTTGATAGCGTATGCTTGTTTTTTGATTTTCACTCTGTTTTCGCTGTTAGTTATATTTTAGTTCTAATCCAAATGCAGCTTTGTGATTAGTATTGACATTCTTTGTTGAACATGAAAAAGGAAAAAAGAAAACTTTTGGTACTGAAATTTTTGTTACTATATTGATTGCTTGAAGTGAGTTAGAGTTTGGGAAACTTGATGTAGTAAATGGAAATCCTTTTAATTTAATTTCTTTTTTTGTACTTCAGGAAGTTCCTCATTTCTCATATTAGTCTTGTAAGAGATCAGCTAGTTTTCTTGTTGAACTGTTTACTGGTAGGTGTTGAGTGGCTGGTTAGCTATTTTATTTTAAGCAGCCGTATTGTTTTGATTCTACATTTTAAGTGCAAATCATTTGTATGATGTGCTTGGTTGATGATTGCCTCTAGTTGAATGTCCAAGATTGCCAATGCCCCTTTAAGGAATCATCTATGAGACAAAAGAAAATTTAGTTACATAAAATCTTGATGTTTCTAATACCTTCTTGATCCCTCTCCTACTCTTTTCTTTCGAATTTTGAGCGTCTTTTTTGCTTCTTCTTGTCCTCATCTAATGTTTTAAAAGGCTTAAAGGCCGTCTCTCTAGACTTTTTATCTGGAAGAGTCAAGTCTTAAGGCATCGAAAGCCTTTCAGAATGTTGTTTGCATGTGTGCAACCTATAGTATAACTGGCTTTTGAGCTTTGTATCTATAAGCAGGATCATTTCGAACATCCTAGTAATGGCAATGTGGGCAAGTTGTAATGTATTCCCGTGTCCTTGTTTTATCTATTGAATGAAGTTTTGAATAGGGGCCTCACTGAAGGTATTTTATTTAGGGGGTGCCGTCTACAGGTTGTATAATTGTATTATGGTACCTCTTATCTGTATATGCCCTTGCTGAAAATTAGAAGTGGTCTGAAAGATATAACTGGCTCTTCCAATTGTCCTGGTTTTATGTTGCTGGTTATCTTTTGCCTCCCTATTGAAGAAACGAAATAGGTTAGCAAGTCACTTATATGTGGATAAACGAACTTGGTTGGAAGAGGAGAATTATTTTGTTATCTAAGTCGTTYAGATTGTTGCCGTGGTGCCCTCTCAGTCTTACTAAGGATATATGTTACAGTTGAGCCTTTTTTAGTTCAAAAACCATCGATTTTGGGATGACATTAAGGTAGTTTATCTACTTGAGTTATGTTCGGATTGGCAAAGAGATTTCAGGTTAATTGTTGCACCCACRTTATTGTTGGCATTTGAATATCCCCAAGATTGACAATTTGAAAATAAAATTTCATGTCTTTTTTGGTGGGAAAGGTCGTGTTCTCTAGCATTTGGGAGTTGTTTTGTAGCTTATTTGTTTGGAAAGAAATAGATTACCGTTTCTGGGATAGATTGATTTCTGAGAGTGGAGAGATTTCATGTAGAGATTTATGCAGTACAATGCTTCCTTATTGGCTGATAATTCAAATTGTTGTGTAATTATCCTCTGTTTGTCTCTTTTACCAAAAGTTGGGGTACTTTAATTGCCAAGTATTCAACTTTAGTCTCATTGTCATCCGAGAGTTGGTTCCACGTTTCAGCTCGTAGTGAACACCTCAACTTGTTATATACCTACGAGGCCAAGACCATCACAATTGCTACCATAAATTGAATTTGTTTCCAGCCCTGTGTTTCTGCAACATGTAACTGCTGTAGTAGTTAATGTCTAATTTCTCTGTCTTTCCCGGTTTAGGTGTTCGATCCGCAAGATGAACTCTCTTAGATTATGCTGTTACCATCTATTTGAACATTGTGCTTCTTAGGTTAAGGATAGTTACTCTAGTTGTAAATATGTATTTACCCTAAATGTTCATACATTATACTACATCTCAATGCATTTTCTGTGGTATCATTTGATGAGAAATGGAAACTGATCATAACTTATCTTTGATTTACAGAGAGCAAGGTTATTTATTGCCTTCTTCTTTAGTCTTGGTAGAAGGAAAAAAAAAAAACAATTAGAAGTATTTTCTTTGGTGTTTCTTTAAAAAATATTTCAAGGTGAAAAATAGTGTTTGGATTCGTAACCATAAGCCGTGGAAACCCTCTAAGAATGCTTTATTAGATTTGTTTCAGCGTGTGATTGAGAATTCTTTTAAGAGCGGTATTTTTTCTTCTCGTTTTCGTTTCCAAATTTTTAATAGATGTTATGTGGTTATTATTTGCACATCTATGACATGAAAACAGTACAACACTTGAATGATACAAGAAAAAACAATATTTAAGTAATTATTATTTGAACATGTTTTCATTAAAATTTTATTTTAAAGAAAAAAATTGTCTTCAAATTAATTTTCAAATTACTAGCAAGTGGTTTTTTTTTTTTGTTCTTTTTAAGTCAAGGTCTCCCTGTCCCTCATCTCCCTCCATCCTTCGTCCCCCCCTCTTCCCCTTTCCATTTTCGATCCTCCTCCTTCGATGGCTACTACGGTGTGATGGAAGTTTGAGAGTTGGGTTGAATTTTGTTCGGCTCATCTCCCCTCCTCTACTCTCTCTCGTCGTCTTTTATTTGACACTCTTCCCCTCCATCTTCCGTCTCAACACGACAACTCGATCTGCCCCAAAATATAAGGGTTGGGTTGAGTTGGATTGGTCGTCATGTTCGATTCTGCCAGTTCTTTAATTTGATCAACTCTAAAATTCAGGTTGTTCTAAAAACTTCCACTAATTCGATCAAATCTAAATCGTAAAGATCCCAATTTTCAACACACATGATTGTAGTAGCACATTAAACTCATGTTGAGCTGTCCCTTTTGAAATTAAAGTTAAAAACCATAACAAAAATTAAAACCATTTTTAAATCAGTAAAATTAATTTTTAGATATTGAAAATATAATTCCAAATTTACAATCATAGGGAATTAAAAATAAATAAATATAWATATATATATATATAATTTTTTTTTTAAATGCAATCCCAGAACTCGCAGTCGCTGCTGTGGACAGATAACTGTTTTTACCTGAAGGTTGGTCAGCCGTTGGCCTCATACGGCCCCACCACCTCTTCTCTTTCAATTAAAAATAATTTTTCCTCTTAGGATTTTAATCTGTCGTTAAATTATTATTTTATTAAAATATTTAGACAACTACCATTATCCTGTTGTTGTTAATATT
Source organism: Momordica charantia (assembly GCF_001995035.1). Next base: position 534,437 of record NW_019104520.1, on the reverse strand, counting down.
TTCCTAGCAATATTATTTTGAAAAATTATACTTAATCTTTCCCTCAATTGTTTGACGCGAAATTTGGATCAAGACTCCGACGTCAAGTTTCGAAGTTGTCCGGTCTCGGTAACTCGACTCACATCACTTCTTTAATTTCATTTCAGATGAATTTAGTACGATAATTTCATTCCGTTTATGAAATGGAATCAGGATTATGTCATGATTATGTATGTTAGATTGGGATTAGGGGAGCAGCTTCTTAACTGGTTTTGGTTGCTGTGGATTTGTTGAGGACCGTTCTACTTACCCAATATCTCCTCCCTTCATTCCCTTTATATGTACTTGTACTTAAACCTCCGCCGTATTCACCACCGACCGGCGACCACCATGGCCTCCGGCGAACTTCCGGTGCAAATCGAAGAACAAGACGACGAACTCTTCGAGATCGATCTGGAGGCCGTTAACAGCATTGTTCCTCCGCCGCATTGCTCCGATTCTGCTTACACTTTCTTCACCGCCGGCGCCGCCCTTCTCGCCAACTGTTTACTTCCGATCGCCGACGTCTCCAACGCCGTTCCGATGGCCGATTCGGAGCCGACGCGTCTCGAGAAGCTTCTTCTCTTGCCGCCGGGCTTCGGTATTCTGGCATTGATTGATCGATCGGAAATGAAAATAAACAGGGGATGAATTTCGATTTGTTAGGGTTTTTATTTTTCTCTCTGATTTCGTGGTGTAGGGATTTTCCCGGAAAATTCCCCCTCGATTTTCTTTCTTCGAGGGCAAAAGTAGTGAAGATTTTTCTGTTGAGAGGGAAAGAATTTGACGATTATAGGGATTATAGGGAAATTTATCTAGGTAACTTTAAAAATTTTAATTTTGGTTGCATCTTTTTTACTACGGCTTGAGATGAAGGATTGAACTCACGATCTTGAAGATATATGTCAATTATTACTGAGCTAATTCGTTTTGACTTATTACCATTTTTTTAAAGATAATCTATGTCGTTATTATATATGAGATGCGTGGTGGCCTTATTTATTTATCATGATAGATGGTGTATTTTCTAAGAGTTAAAAAAAATAGGAGAAAAAATTGGTAAAAAATGTGTATGGATTATATGTGAGGTTTAGTCCAAGTATATAAGACTAAATTAAAATTTCTAAAATAAAGAGAATAAATGTTTTTTTAACCTCTAATCTAATCGTAGATATGTGTCAATTACGATTGAGCAACTGATATAAAGTATCTTCCTCCTTTCCGTAACTAATTCAATCCAATCAGTAGACACTATATTAGTAGTTGAAGGGCTATCATATCAGAATTTAACAATTATTTTTCATTACTCTACTAAATTCTTGAAACCTGGATGCAAGGATTTGTAGTATTAGAGAATCCCAATGATGCTTAGAATCAAGCAAATCATGATAAAATTGAAACTAATCCAGAACCACCGGAGATCAAATTGAAAATTTTACAATTATATGAACCCAGAGTTAGATTCCAACATACAATAAGGCCAAATTGGTAATTACTCCCTTTAATTTTAGTAGGGGTGAAAATCGAAACCGAAAGAAATTAATGAACCCAATTAAATTGAGCCTAGTTTGGTCAATTTAAATAACAAACTTTAATCGTTTTGTTTTGTAAAGGATTCGAATTCGAAACCTATTAATGATGATATATGTCTTAACCAATTGAATTATGCTCAAAATTAATGTGTTGATTTAGCATCGGATTGGGCAAAAAAACAAACCAAATTGACTTTCCCTTCCCCTTACATACTCTTAGGTCTAAAATAATATGATTTAGTCGGGGGGAGATGACGCAAGAGTATAAGAGGCCTGAGGTAATTTTTCACCATTCCAAGTCATTCGAGTTTTATTCTGGTGACATTATTGTTCAGCCCAAACAACCCGTTCCAATTATAGAGATCTACTTAAAGTCGATTTTGGACCATAAAAAGAATAATTTTTAACATATAATTTAATTAGTTCATAATTATTTTAAGAAGTTTAAATTAGAATTATAGCATTAATTTTGATTTATACTTCTATATATTTTTTAATAAGTATTGAACCTCTATTTAGTCTCTATTACTAATAGAACGTTGACGCCATATAATATATACCTATTAAAATTTCTGAACTAGTTGTAGGACGTACGACATCAATACTTTATTAATTAACACTGTTTAATTAATGATAATGATAAAGATTAATTAAATAGAAGCATAGTTTAAAGTTCAGAACCTACGTAATTTAATTTAAATATTTTAAAAATTAACGATTAAATAGACATGACCTTCAAAATACAAAAATGAATTTATAATTGAAGTTGAAAAGAAAAAGTGTACAGCAAATCAGCTTAACCTTGATTTTTTTTTTTTTCCTTTTAAGACAAGCTTAACCTTGAAAATTGTTGCTTGCAATTTAATACAAATAAATAAAAGGTATATTTCTGTTGGATATTATTGATTAATCACTTTATATAATTAATCATTTTGCAACAAAGATTACAACACAAAGCATCAATCCTCATTTGGCTTTGTGATTCAAACACCTTTTTGAAGGTCAATGAGAGGAACTAAACCGTAATTAGGCATAAGAATCTTAGTCCAATTCAATTTTGGATCTTTATTTTATTTGAAAATTTATCTACAATTTATTTATTCATTTTAAAATATTAATCGAAAAGAATATAGGAATTTTAAGCAAAGCAATTTCATGTAATTAATTTATATAAAAAACCATATCTTCTATTATATATATATGTATAACCAACAGTGAAACGTCCGGATGGTAACGTTTTAAAGCTTACACTAAACGCTAAATTAATTTATTATCTAAAAATATTAATTTCAAATGTCTTAATAATGGTGGAGTGCAGAATATCAACACATTTAGAGTTTATTGGAGAACCTAATCTAATTAGAATAATCATCTAAGTTTACCTATTTTTAAGAATCATTGATTAAGTGCCTATACAAAAGTAGTTTTATTTGGAGTTGAAATCATYAATTTGTAAGTACATTTTAACAAATTTATAGATGAAAACAAACCTATTAAACTTCTAAGTTKGATTTATGTTTTATAATTAAAGAGAAATATGTTTTTACTAAATCTTTTCGCTCGAGCTCTGAGCCGAATATTATTGTCGTCAAATTTAATAGAACTCTTAATGGATTAGAGAGACGTGATTTGACTAATTTTTTTCTTTTTTCAATCGAGTTCTCATACAAATTTTTAATATAAAAACATGATTTTACTAAAGTTTTCGACTGAGCAGATAGAAAAATACATTTTTAATTTTTTTTTCGAGTTTCAACATAACTTTTTAACATGGGGAGAAACATGTTTCTACTAAATTATTTCCTTCAAGAACTAATCTCATTTACATTTTTAACTAAACTTTTTCGTTTGAGCTTGCATACAATGAAAGAGAGTAAATTAAAAGTAAAACACAAACTTGTAACACGGTAAAAACTTGTAATTAACCGTAAAATATATTTCAAACTAAAACACAAACTTGGTAATGGTAAAATATTTGAAACTAAAAGCACATTCCACGAACATGAAATTCACAAACGGCAGGCAGCCAGCGAAGCAACACACAAAAAAAAGGAAACGAATAAACGACGCCGTTTCTCTCCTTTCTGCATGTTCCAAATTATTTCCCAACTGAGATTGTTTGGTTTTTAATTTTCATATTTACATATGAAGCTCCCTCCCTTCTTCTAATTATCTCCACATAGAAAAGTCCTTTTATTATTTTGAAAGGAAGGCGGCCGCGGCGGCGTTAGCGCCTTCTGGCGGCGGTTTCTCGCTGGGCGTTGAAGTAGACGGCAGCGACGGGGAGGCCGAGATTGTTGTCTGCAGCAAAGGCTCTAGTATTGAAGCCATCCCTTGAAGACGGCGGGATCACCGATTGTCTGCGCGTCTGCTTGAAAAGAACAAACACGAACCTGTGGATTCCTATGTTTGGCCTCGGATTCTCGTAGCTTATCACCTCTTTTCCTGTGTCCGAACCAAAATTCAAAATTATCATGATAATGTGACTGGTAATTTTACAAAATATATCTCGAATCTAATTATTATACATATAAAAAATATATCTAAACTTTTAAAATAAAAATATTATACGTATAAAAAATTAGTAAAGAGGTAACTCTTTTTCTGAAAATTTATTAAAATAGATATCCAATAACTACTAAATACAGATTCGAGTTACTTGTAGATTTAACCGTGTAAAATTTTTAGGTTTCTCTAATTTTATTTTATTTTCTTTTTCTTTTTCCTGATAGAAAAAGTAGTTACCGAATGTGGCGTCTGTAGTGCCAGGGATGTCTGTCACAATCCTGCAACATAGAAAATTGTACAGTTAAAACTGTTAGTTTTCTTTGTAACTTTTGTTTATGTTAATTTCTAAATGAACAAGGTAAAAAAATCTCAACCCCAGCATTTGTTTTTCTGGGTGGTGTCTGAGGGAAGGCCCAAATCAAATCACAAATTTCTATGCAAATAATAATAATAATAATAATAATAATAATAATTAAAAGAATCCAACTGATTCTATTTAGTTTGACAATTCTGCAATAGAAATGAACATGAAAGAAGGTTCTTCAGAAGCTAAATCCAAAACTTCACATCCCCTAATTAACGACATCGATTTTCTCAGTGCTTTTCAAAGTCAAATTTAATTTGGTCGGTTTCATGCATGCAATTTATAATAACTCTAACACATAACAGATAATAATATATTAATATATTAATGACAATCTCAACATATAGTTCAACTGATTAAACCATTGTCAATACGAACTTAACTCAGCGATGTTGATACTTACCTCCAATTATGAGGTTGTGAGTTCAGATCCCTGTTCTCACTAATTGTACTAAAAAACCTGATTAAACCACTTATTTCTAGTGGCAATTCGAATCTCCACTTTCGTTTGGTATTAAAATACATATAAATATTTACCAGTGTAAATGTTCTCTTAAATAAGGATCACTGGGACCAGGAACATCTGGATCTGTCATAATCTGAAAAAGTAAAAAAAATAAAAATATTCAGAAAAATAACTAGGTAAAATATTATTGGTGAGATTTTACATGATATCAAGAATTCTTACGTTCTAGTTCTCAGGTTTACAAGTAAAAGAAGAGTAGAGATAAGAATCATACAAAAAAAAAAAAATCAAATGAAACACCGATCTCTGTCAATTATCTCAAACAAAAATATGAAAATAAAATAAGAAACATGGAGAGAGGAAAAACATATGGGTTTTGTTTTTTTTTTCCCCTTCTTTTTTAACTCCATCAAACAGGAACAGGGTATCAAAGCAGAAACTCGTGTATTTCAAACCTCTATAACATAATTTTTTTCATAATCGAAAGTTCATCAAAACATATGAGTTTGGTCTCATCTACATCAGTAATAATCAAACAAGGTATCAAAGCGAAAAGTCGTGTATTTCAAACCCCTATGACATAACTTCTCGCATAATCGACATGAGTAGTTACTCATTTTGGGCCTGATACACCAACTTCCAAACCCACAAGCAAAGAGAAGTGTTGGTAAAAAAAAATCAAACGAAACATTCATAGAGAGAGAGAGAGATTAGAGAGAGAGAGAAACCAGAGTGAAGAAAGATCTCAAGTCTCCTCCATGGATTTCAACCCTAGGTTTGGCAGCAACAGCAGAAGGGAAGAGCTCATGGCCATTAAAAACTTGCTTATTGTTGCTATAAAAAACAGACATCTTCATGCTTTGGCTGAAGAAATCAAGAACATCTCCTATAACTCTCCCAACAACCAGAGGCTCTGATGACATTATTCTTGCCATTATATTATTACACCCTAAATTCAAAAATTGAGTTAAAAGGACAGAAATGGAAAAAGTAGAGGGAAAAAAAAAACTTGATTTGATTTGGAAACTCTTTGAGATCTATGGCTCGAGAGAAGCTCTGGTGAGTATTTATAGAGAGTTTGTGAAGGGCTCATTAATAGCTATAGATCTTCCTTGGTGTTTATTGGCACTGAAAAGGAGGTTTCTAGAGGCAAAGGAAAAATAAGAAGAGAGATGAAACTTTCTCTCTCTCTTGTCACATCAATGGCTTTCTTTTTCTCTTATTTATTTACTGGAATATAATATTTAGACGTTTATGAATCAATATTATCATAACCCAAAACGCTCAAACGAACATTCGATGAGTCAAAGAGTCACGATCTTTAATGGATATTTTTTTTACGATGTTGAACGGACATAAACCTCATATTAAAAAGATGAGAGACCTTACAAAATTTTATAATATAAGTAAACTACTGTTCTCAGTACCAATTAATTTTGAGATGAAACTCATATCAATATTGATTAATATTCATTTTCGTGTTTGGAACTAAAATTTTTTTTTGACAACCTTTTAATTTTTAGAAAATAATTTTTTTGCTTCTGATTTGGCAAAATTTTAATTGTGGTCAGCAATTAAGTATTGTTATTTATTTAATTTATGATCTCCCCTCTCATAAGCTGATCATAAGCATGGGCCCTTTGGAACTAGGTTCTTGATTGGTTGTGATTATTCCTTTAATTTAAATTAGCATAAATTGGTTCTTCTTAGTTTACGAGAAAAATAATGCTCGCTTTTTAGTGTCAATATTAGAATTAATTTAAGATGTACTTTGATTTGATGTATATATTTTTAGTGTCAATATTAGAATTAATTTAACATGTACTTTGATTTGTTATATATACANAATTTGACAGTTATTCTATCCTTTCAATGTTATATTTAATTGGTATTTATATTTTTAAAAAATATATAATAAACCTCTAAACTTTTAATTTAATTTTGTGTTAACTTTCAATTTTGTGTCAATTAATTTTCTAACTTATGCGAGGCACCTCTTAAAATTAAAAAATGATTTAAATATAATTCTTAAAGTTCATGACCAAACTTGTAATTTAACTTTTTTTTAAGATATTTATCTAATTTTTTAATAAAGAATAACACATCAATAAATTAGGGGAAAAACATGGTAATCAAAAAATAAATTAGGGAAAAAAAAGAGCAAGTTGTCTGAGAGAACATTCTAACAAAAGAAAAACTTTTACAAAAGCGGTTTTTGAATATTATTTCATCCGAAAAGAAAAATCAACAATTTTTTAACTCAAATCTCGAAAGAGTCCCTTATTTGTTTGTTTGTTTTTTTTAATACTAATTTGAAAATGTTAAATCAAATTAGATTATGTAATCGATAAATCACTGACAAACAAAACTATTTAAAAAAAAAAACAGATCATCAAATGCACTTTTAAAACTTTCTCCTTCTTGAAAAAAAAATTTAATAAATTACGGTAATGAAGCACTAGAATCTAAGCACAAAGAAAAACAAGAGATCAAAAAGTCAAAAGAAAACTTCCAATTTTAACACTTTACCTTCCTAATTTGCTGCGGGGAGAGAGAATACCTAAAAAAATGCTGATGAAAGAGAGGGAGAGAGAAGTAAATTAACGGCCCTATAAAAAATTATCACTTTTCAAAAAGTTAAGCAGAAATTATCACTTTTCAAAAAGTTAAGCAGGTACGACTAAGGAACATATTTTTGACCATGAGGTCATGAGTTCTAATACCCACCCGTACATGTTCTACTAATTTTCTTTTTTGAAAAAGGATTAATGAAATAGAGAGTGAAGTAGATTAAGGCGTAGGGATTCTTTTGGAGAATTAATTAATGAGGGTTTGTATTTTTTATTTTTTTTTACAAAAGAAGTGGGAAACTTTTGCATTTAAGGTAGCAAAATGGAGAAAATAGTTGAAAGGGAATTTCTTGGAGAACCTTCCCCCAAATCATAACTTATAAGACACACACATAAAGGAACTTACCATATAAAGAGATGCTTTGAGGGCTCAAAGCATAAAGGGAACTCCACCAAAGCCCTAGTGCTTAGTGGTCACTTCAATTTCTATAAAGGAGATTCAAAATTTTCCAAGTTTGGCAAATCCCAATCAACTTCTATTCCTTTCCCTAACTAGAAAACTATTATACTCTTTTTTATACACAAATTCTTCTCTCATGTGATCATTCTAAACCCATGTTCCTCTTGGGCTTTTTGGTCATTTTACCTGTGTTTTTGTTTCGGAACGGAATCGAATGACTTGTAAAGGTCCACTCAAGTTTTATAGTGATAATTGAGTTTATATTACGTGCAGGACTATGTAGATGTTGAAAGATTCACCGTTGAGTTCAGTAACTTGTAGAAGAAAGTGTTGAAGTTAAACTTGGACGACCAAGTAGGAAGTTTTGTAACGGAAAGCGAGTGAAAAAATCCAATAGAGTTTTGATGTAAGAATAAAAAAAAACTTATTTAAATAATTTCGTAGATGGTAAAGTTGAATTTGAGTGAATCTCTCGATAAGGGACGAATCAGAAACTTAATTACCTCCGGATCTTGCATGCGATCATGGTATTAAATATCCACATTTCCATATATTCATAGGGTTTGACATTGATATCAGAGACAAATYGATACTTTTCATAATATTAAAAAATAAAAAGAATCGACCAAACGTAAAAAATATCAACAAAATCTCATTAATATATACATAATATTAATATTAATTATTTTAAACTTATTTAAAAATGATGAAATGTTTATTCGCTCATTTAAATATTTTTTTTAAAAAATTTATTTTTATAATATTTTCATAAATATTTATTGACATCGACATTTTATCGATACTACCATGAAATTGAGATCTCGACATTTTTATCAAGTATATCAACATTTAAAATCTTGGATGTGATAGAGTTATGACATGCTTGGGATAATTTTTTTTCATTAATCAAGCTAATAACAGTTGGCAGATAAAAGTTGTTTTGGAGCTTACCCAGCATGAATTTCTGAACCTATTGTGTCTGAGTAGGTGGGCTAAGGATAGCTCTCACATGTGCAAAAAAGAAAGATGGAAGTATTGTTTAGGTCGAGTTTAGACCGTTCAAGTCCAAATTACTAAAACAATACAAAATACTATATATATATATCAAAACAATATACAATATATTATTATATTTGACCTATTGGACCATACGATTCAAATGAGTTAGATCTAAAACAAAGATCTATATTCAATCCAATTAATGGAAAATTGGGATTGGATTGAGGTGGTCAAATATTGACTTTATGTGTAGCTTGGATTAGACTTAGGCTGAATTTGGATTGCCCTTTGAACTTCGAGTCCAATGATAAAGCTTACGTGAACATATATCGGAGTCACATTGATAAACTAAGACGATTATAATGTGAACGGTAGTAATTAAAACAATAACAATGATAAAAATAATTAATTTTTAAAGTTCAAGAATTAAAATGTAGGAAGAGAAATAGTTGTTTCTTAATATTTCAAAACTAAAACTAAAATATGAGTTCTAGTAGTTCAAGGTACTGAAATAAAAAAAAATAATGATTAAAATGAGGCACCAATCTAAACCAAAATTTTAAACGGAATGAATATATATAAATTTATTCGGGTTGGATCAGATTGTAATTTCAAAACTAATCTAAACATTCAGATATCTTAAAATGTAATTCGAATCTAAAGAATTTATTCAACTCAACCTAGCCAAACCCTTGCGATTTTAATTGGATTGTTCTGTTTTTTCGGGTTATCGGGTCAAACTCCTCCCCACAAAACACCATTTCCATAGAATCGGATCCAAGCCCTTGCTGACCGAGACGGCCCGATTCTTCCCACCTTGTTGGGCACCGAGAGCCGAAATCTTCTCTCGCCTCTGCCACCGCAAGTACCGTTGTCTTTCTTCCCATTTTCTTTTGAAATTGGAATAAAAAAATCCTGCAGCATCATTTGGCTGTTCATGAATCGCGCTAAAAACAAGAGCTCGAACACAAAGACAACGATGCCTCACCAGCAACCTATTCATGTACATTTTTTAAAGCTAAATCGCAGAGATTCCCCCCATTTTCTCTTCCTTTTTCTGGGCGGGCATAATTTCGACCCGAAATGGCCGGAGGAGTGAACCGGAAGATATCGGCGGCGTCGGCCAGAGCTCACACGAGGAAATCAGAGCAGAGCCTTCCCTCAGGTGGGATTTTGTTCCTTTTTGGTTTTTCGAAACTTTGGCTTTTGAATTTTACTGGGTTTTGATCTTTTAGTCCTACCTTTCTTTTTGTTGGTAATGTTATTGGGATATGTTTGAACTTGTTGAACTGCAGATTCTAGGACATTATTTTAACGCTTACCTCAATTTGGAGGTTTAGAAATTTAGCAAGAGCATGTTTGGTTACTTTTGCCATGCTCAAGAAGCAATTTCTACCTAAAATCGTCATGTTGGAGGTGATTTATAAGTGCATTTAGAGAAAGTTAAAAGCACTTAGAAGTACTTTTTAAGTTCTAAGAGTGTAGGAGGAAACATCGAAGTGATTTGTCATTAAACGCTTTTTACTAGAAGCACTCTAAAACGTACCTAATGAATATTAATTGAAGAGGAAATTACATTACAACTTTTGACATAGGGTCTTGATTCTATTAAACTATTACTAAACTCAAAAATATAAGCTGATAAGTTAGGTAAGTTTAATCTTTTATGCATTTTCTTAATAGAACTTCATGTGAAAACAATATCTTGTTTCAGGGATGTTAAGAAAACTGCTGGGGCTTCTCTTTGTGGGATTTTCGGCGCGGTTCTATCTAGCAATTCAGCCTCCTCCTCCCAAGATATGTGGCTCACCTGGAGGCCCTCCCATTACATCACTAAGAATAAAGCTCAGAGATGGAAGGCATTTGGCATACAAGGAGCATGGTGTGCCAAGAAACAAAGCCAAGTACAAAATTGTCTCAGTCCATGGCTTTGATTCTTGCAGGCATGACACTGTGGCCGCCCGAGTCCTTGCTCCGGTGCATTTCGATGGTTTTCCCTCTCTATTTGAATACATTCAAACTTTTATGTGAGAATTGTGCTGGAGTTTGACTGTGTAGAGTTTTCTCAGGAACTTGTTGAAGGCTTGGGAATCTACATTGTGTCTTTTGATAGACCTGGTTATGGAGAGAGCGATCCCGATCCAAAGAGAACGGTGAAGAGCACGGCTATGGATATAGCAGAGCTTGCAGATCAATTAGCATTGGGATCCAAATTTTATGTTATTGGAGGTTCCATGGGTGGGGAGATAGTTTGGAGCTGCCTGAAGTACATTCCAAATAGGTACTAGCTCTATTCAAAACTGAAGAGAAAGAAACTAAATTTTACTATTCTGAAGATAGGTTGATTGTACTGTTTAGACTGTTCCTTTTCGCATAAGGCGATATAGTAATGAGAAAATGTGATTCTAATAGGCTGGCAGGGGCGGTACTAGTCGCTCCGGTCATCAACTACTGGTGGTCAGATCTTCCTGCCAATTTATCTAATGAAGCCTACTACCAGAAACCACTGCAAGACCGATGGGCTCTTAGTATTGCTCACTACACTCCTTGGCTCACGTACTGGTGGAATACTCAAAGATGGTTTCCTGCTTCAAGTTTTATCGCTCACAATCTCGACGTTCTTTCCCCCGAGGACAAAAAGCTCATTCCTAAGCTCTCGTTTAGAAAGGAGTATGTGGTATGCATTTTGATTTTTCCGTTTGACAATATCGTTTCGTCTCTACTCTCAATCCAAACTTTCTATGTCGTCTGCTATATTATATCTATTCATCCCTCTGTCTCAATTCTCTTCCTGTGGAGAAACAGAGAGATCGGTTATATAGAAGAGTTGATAAAAGATCAAACCTTATCTTTGGTCTTTGAACAACTCGTTGTATATTGATCATAAATTGCAACAGCTACTAGAGGCTCTCGTCCCGCCATTCAGGCATTGCCTGTTGTCCTTTTATGGCAAACATAATTCAGCAGAACCGGAGATGACTCGGTACGAACTTTATATGGGATGAGACTTTCTTGATCACAAGTTAAATGAGTACAGTTCTAGACTCCCTCCTTGATGAGCCCCAACCTTCAAGCTGGATTTCTCTTTTTGTTGCATTCCTGATCCTTCGAGAACTGAATTTCTAATCATCAACATTCGGGTTTCGGGTTTCGGGTTTCGGGTTTCGGGTTTCGGGTTTCGTCGTGTGACTACATATCATATGATAAAACAATCGACAATTTTCTGAATGCGGTTTTGCAGGCTCAGATTAGACAACAAGGTGAATATGGATCCCTCCATCAGGACCTGAATGTTGGATTTGGCAGCTGGGAGTTCAGTCCTCTGGACCTAAAAAATCCATTCCCTCACAATGACGGGTCGGTCCACGTATGGCAGGGAGACGACGACAGGGTTGTGTCTGCTAAACTGCAGCGTTACATCGCCAAAAATCTCCCCTGGATTCACTACCACGAGGTACCGGGTGCCGGGCACTTGTTCTCTTATGCTGATAAAGTTTATGATTCTGTCATCACTACTCTTTTACTTTCATAAGCGATCACTACTCTTTTACTTTCATAAGTGAGCAAATATCAGCATTTTCCAATCTTGTGGGATTTTAGTGAGGTCTGTTTCTTGTACAAATGCTTTGAGATGCTGTTGTATATAAGAATGCCATAGCTGCTTTATTTTCGCTATAGTGTCAACTTGGACTCTGGTTTATCTTCTTTAAACTTGCCTCACTGAAGGACTTTTTTTTTTTTTTTTTTAAAATCTAAATACTATTTTGTTTGTGTACTTTTTACTTTTAGTTTTGTATTTTGAAAATATTCATTTTAGTTCCGGTATTTTTAACTTTTTTCAATATTCTAGAAATGTCTATTTTGGTTATTTTTTTAAGGGGCTCGTTATTGTCGAATTTTAACATAATTTTATAAATAATGAAATTCTAATTCTAATTTATAGCTATATTTTAAAAAGTTTAGTGAGTGAAGTGTCATGTTGAAATTAATAACGGAAAGAAATGAGATAAAAATTGAAAACAATATGATCAAAATGATATCTTTTTAAAAGTATAAGGATAAACGTTTCGGGAGTAACTAAAATGAACGAAAGTTGAAAAAAAAATGAACGTTTTGAAAGTAAATTTATTTAATTGAACTAAAGTTGACGGTACAATGACAATAGTGGTTTTGCTTTTGGTTTCATCTAAAAAAGCATCTCAATTCTATCTCATTTATATATTTATAATTTTCTCATTCTCCAAGACTATACTACTTGTTTACACGCTTCTTACAAATCCAACATGATACATATAAATAAACATTAAGGGCACATTTGATAATCATTTCGTTTTTCGTTTTTGGTTTTTAGTTTTTTAAAAATATAGTTATTTGATAATCAATTCAATTTTATGTTTTTTGTTTTTTTAAAAACCATTTTGAATTTCTATTTAAATTTCGAAAAGAAAAAAAAAGTAATTTTCAAAAACAGATTTATATTTTTCAAAATTTGATTTTTTCCTTTAAATACTCGTCTTTTTTTTCTTTCTCATATTTTTTTCTAAAATTTTTTTTCTGACTCTAAATTTTTTTTCTTTTTAAATATCTCTACAAAATTTATTTTTCTCTCTCTGAAATTTTCATATTTTGAATATTTATTATTATTTATTTCTCTCACCCCAAATTTTTCATCTCTATATTTCTATTTTTTATTTTTTCTCTCTCTCAAAATTTAATATTTTTTTCGAATTTTTTTCTTTTTAAAATTTCATATTTTATAACTTTTCTTTTCTTCCTAACCTATTTTTTCCACTGAAATTTATATCTTATTTTCTCATTTAATTTTCTTTCACTATAACTTTTATAATTTTCTTTCACTGTAATTTTTATTTATCTCTATATTTATTTATTTTCTCTAAAAATTATATTTTGAATTTTGTTTTTATCTTTACATTTTTTCAACTGTAATTTTTCTCATTCTTTCTAATTTTTTTCCTTTAACATATATTTTCTTCTCAACTTTACTTTTTTTCTCTAAAAATGTTTCTCTTTTTGTCTTTATTTATTCTTTCACTAATTTTGTTTTCTAAATTTTTTTATTTATCTCTCTAAAATGTATCTTCCAAAAGTTTATTTACCTCTATTTAAACGTGTATTAGATGACAAAAATTTCCGCAAGGGCGGGTCCCAAAAATAGGAAATGCATGTTTCGACCCCGTCCCCAATTCCATTTTTAAAATAATTAATATATATTTATTACACTTTCTTTATTTTTAAAATTCTACAAACAATTATAAAATCAATAATTTTTCTGGAGAACATATCTCAGACCGAATAACGTGGTGGAGACGGGGATTAAAAATTTTCACGAACTTGAGAATGAGGGAAAACATCCTCACTCGCACCCACACCATTGTCATCTCTACTCTACATATAATTTTCTCTCTCTAATATGTATTTTAAAATTTTTAACTTTTTAAAAACAGAACACTAAAAATGGTTTTTTGGTTTTCTGTTTTTTAAACAAAAAAAATAAAAAATTGTTATCAAACAGATATGATTTTTGTTGTTTAAAAACAGAAAACCAAAAACCAAAAACTAAAAATAGAAAAAACAAGAAACAAAAAACAAAAATTATTATCAAAACGGATCCTAAATAATTCAATTTAGTTTTCAATTAAGATTTCTATTAGATATTCAATAGAAAATTAACATAAAGTTTTAAAATTTAAAAGATAAAATGAAAAATAACAATAGAAGTATGGAAGCCTATATCAAAACTTCTAATTCTGATAACTAAATTTGATTTACTAACCAAATAATAATAATAAAATGGGAGAAGAAAACCACAACTAAAACTCTCTCCCTACCGAAGTTTTCACTATAAATCTTTTGGATAAATTGTATTGGGCAGCCGAATTTTTATACATATTTACAAAAATATAACCCTCTTTTGTATTTTGTAAATATAGCAAAATATTTTTAATTTATAATATACTAAATATATTTCTAATTGATATACCTATGTATATCTTATCTAATATATATTCGATGTATCTCTAATGTATATTTGATGTATATAAGTGGTATACTAAATATATTTGTAACTGCTATACTCAATATAATGTGTATCAAATGTTTAATTTTAAGTGGTATATCAGTTGTTTAAATTGTAGTTTATCACTGCAATTTTTTTTTTGATATATTAATATTATCAATAATTTTGATTGCTATATCCACTATCTAATTTATATTAATATTAATTAAATACTAAATATAAGAGATATCAGATGTTTAAGTTTATAAAGTATATCAAACTTTTAACTTTTTTTTTGGACGTCCGTGGTCCACATCAATCTTTTGTGCAATAATTTTAGATTTTTTTTTTACACCATTGTTTTCATTTGGAAAAATTAGTGGATATATTAGATTTATACCAACACATAGATAGCTAGTTATATTAGTAGATATCATAGTTATATCAATGGTAAATTATAGGCATATTAAGTATATATCACAGATGCATCAATGTTGTATTAGTGATAAATCATATAAGAAGTTATATCGGTAGATATCATAGTTATATCAGTGGTAAATTAAAGGCATGTCAAGTATATATCACATATATATTAGCATGGTAAATTATATAATCATATAAGAACTTATATTAGTAGAAAACATAGTTATATCATACGTATATCAATGGTAAACCATATTAGAAGTTATATAAGTAGATATCATAGTTATTTCAGAAGTAAATCAGTTGTGTATTCGTGGTATATCAAAAGCATATCAATTATATATTACATGTATATCCATGRTAAATCAATAAACAATAAATAATATAATCATATAAGAAGTTATATTAGTGATATATCGGTTGTATATTAATAGTAAATCAGGGGTATATCAAGTATATATCAGTACTACAAGGGTAAAATTGTCATTTTATTATTGGATCTCCATTTTTTCTAAAAATTTTGCTATATTTGAAAATCTAAAATTAAGATGCTAAATTTGTTATTTCCTTAAAAATTTTTTTGCCATATTTATAACTGACCCAATCTTTTAAATCCAAAAAATGACTGTATCTTAAAAGTCCATACCATCCAATAAAAAAAGTTCAAATATTATTTTGTCATGCACTTTTCACTCTGATTTATTTCTGTATTTTTAAATGATGTTTATTTTAGTTTTTGTACTTTCAAAATATCTTATCCTTTCTTAACGTTTGTTTTTTTTCATATATTTGTAAAACGTATCTATTTTAATCTATTCATTTTAATTTTTATCTTATTTATTTTAATCATGGAATATTTTAAATCTTTTAAAACATAGTCATAAATTTGTATTAAATTCTTTTTGATGGTTCAAATTTTACAAATATAAATCAAAATATTAACTTTTTAAAAGCACAAATAGTGCATAAACTAAAATAAATATAAAAATAATATAAAAATCACATTTAGAAACACAAAAATCAACTGGAAATAATATTTAAAGCAAAAAAAAAAATTTAAAGATTTTCCAAGATCAGATTGTTGTAAGAAGAACAAAAAAGAATTATATTATCTTGACAATTACAGCACGGAAACCATCTTCGTTCTTGTCTTCCACGCTCTCACTTTACTTTCAGATCTTTCCGTCGATCTCTTCGAAATTCGGGGCGAGGTCTGGTCAGCGGGTGGCCGAGGGCTCTAATGGCGGGCGGAGTGAACAGGAAGATTTCGGCAGCTTCTGCCAGAGCTCATACAAGGAAAGCTAAGAGGAGCAGTTCCCCGATTTCTTCAGGTGGACTACGACTATCTCCATTTTTCCATTTTTCTCCACTGCTTGATTGAATTTCTAGGTTTTTGTATTCCCGTGTTAATTCCCTGCGTTATTGCGTTGATCGTACATCTAGTTGGAACTAGGAAGAATCGTACTTCTCGGTTTGTTTTTTGTTCGTTTGACTAAGGTATAATAATGACCAAGTTCGACTTAAGCTGAAGTTTGTCGTGTGGTTTTCAATTCGTAGGCCTTAACTTTTCATTCTCCATTTTTTGTCGACACATCAAGCTGGCGATACGTTCTTGTTATTCCCTGTTATTAATTGGTATGTTCGTGATTTCTTCAAAATTTCCCGCCAATTGTCAGTTAACCATAAGAGGAGTAGTATGAGCCGATCTCAAGCACTGAACAAGTTGGCATGTTACGTTTGATTTTTGACCGTTTGTGTCATGGAGAAGTGGCTTATTGTCTGAAAAAGCACTTGCTCCCTATCTATTGGCCGATTTCTGTATCTCTTCAGAGTTTGACCTAGTTTATAACCTGAATTCTTGGAGGAGCACCGAGGCATTCTCTTCCTTCTCTTGTTTTATAATGATTTTTGACCTTTTGCGTAAACACAACAAAGGTTTTTGTTTGTATGATTATCGACCTATAAGTGCGAAGTTTCCCGAACTGTACCATGAATTTTTGAGCAGTTGCTTCATAATTCATTAATTTAACTCTAGATACAATCATTGCAGAGTTTGTATTATTATCGACATAATAAAAGGCATAAAAAAACTCGGAAGTTTTTTTGCAGACATTTGATTGGCACGATCTTGTCAAAATCCTGGACTTGTCTTTGAACTTCCCTAGAGTAGCCTCACTTTTATAATCACTTTGCATGGCCTTGTCTCCCGTGTCATTTAACAGACTAAATGAGTCATTGAGCAAAATGAAGAGACTAGTCTTAGTTGGAGTGAGTTTTTGTAAGCTTCTTCTTTTGGGCTTCTTATGCATTCTTTTTACACTGTCAAGTGTCAATGAAAAGTTTGAGTTTCCTGTTAAAAAAAAATGACATGCAAAACTAATCTATAATATAAATACAATGGAATCTTTTTAGTTATTTAATTTGAGTTGATTCAGTTTAATTTAAGTTAGGAGAACCATAAACCAATCCAACCTGTACAAGTTCAAGTTATCTGACCCTAAACTGCCCATTCAAGCCCATTATCTATTCAACACCACTTGCCTCAACCATGAACTAGTTGGGGCTTGTAGTGGTGCTGTTTGTGTAAACGTGCACGGAAGATCTTGATCATATCTTCTGCAGTTGCGAGTTTCCTCAAGCTCTTTGGAATGGATGCCGGGGTTGTTTAGGATCTGCTGGGTGTGGAATGGGGATTATAGTTCTATGATGGAGGAGGTTCTTTCAAATCCTCCTTCCTGTGAGAAGGGTAGATTCTTTTGGCAGGCTAACTTTTTGTCATGTTGTGGGGTATTTGACTTGGGAAGAATGATAAAATCTTTAGAGGTAGAGAAAGGTCTGGGGAGAGGTTTTGGAAGTTGTTAGGTTCAATACTTCCTTATGGGCGTCTTTAACTCGACCATTTTTTACTAGCTAGGGCGTATTCTTTTGGATTGGAGTCCATTTTTGCTTAGTTAGGTCTTTGGCTACTTTGTGGGGCTTGGTTTTTTCCCTTAGTATATTCTCTCATGTTTCTCAGTGAAAGCTTGGTTTTTCATAAAATTAAAAATAACACACCACTTGCCTCCTTTGCCGGGACCTGTTATGATTTACAGCCATCTTGTGATCCATCAGTACAATCTTATCTGAGTAGATATGGTTGTTCATCTTTCTACATATTTTAGATAATTCAACTTGTTGTAGAACACATGGTATGACTGATCTTCTCTAATTATTTGTTCTTTTTATTCATTTATTTTTTATTTGCTCTAAAATTAAAAACGATACTGTTTTTACCCTCCATGTATCTACTGGCTCTTCTTATAAGAACTCAAAATTGCAGGATTGATAAGGAATATAGTAGTGCTGCTCTTTTTTGGGTTCTTGGCCTGGGGTTATCAGGCAATCCAGCCTCCAGCACCAAAAATATGTGGCTCCCCCAATGGCCCCCTTATCACAGCACCAAGAATAAAGCTTAGAGATGGGAGGTATTTGGCGTATAAGGAGCATGGGGTTCCAAAAGATTCAGCTAAATACAAAATCATTTTTGTCCATAGCTTTGCTTCTTGCAGACACAATGCCATCGTTGCAAATACCATCTCTCCAGTATGATTTATATTTCATCATTGTTCTGAAAAGGTTTCTGAGCGTTTAAATGTGATCAGTCTAAATTTCAAACTCTATTGACGTCTTGCAGGACATAATTGAAAATTTAGGAGTCTACATTCTATCGTTTGACAGATCTGGTTATGGAGAGAGTGATCCAAATCCAAAACGAACTGCAAAAACCATTGCTTTTGATATAGAGGAGCTAGCTGATCAATTGGGACTAGGGTCGAAATTCTATGTCATTGGATTTTCCATGGGTGGCCAGGCAGTTTGGAGCTGTCTAAAGTATATTCCTAACAGGTCTGAAACCACACCATGAAACAAATGTCAAGAATTGTCTCCTGTAAAAAAAAGAAAAAAAAAGAAGAGAGAGAATAAACAAGAAGATGCAGGGCAGGGATAGTGATTTATCTATTTATTTGTTTATTCTTATATGTCAAGGGTTTAAAATGATTATTTTAAAATACTAACAGGCTAGCAGGGGCAGCGCTATTGGCTCCAGTTATTAACTACTGGTGGCCTGGGCTCCCTGCAAACGTAACAAATGGAGCCTTCTACCAACAGTTTCAGCGGGATCAGTGGGCAGTTCGTGTTGCTCACTATACCCCCTGGCTTACCTACTGGTGGAACACACAAAGATGGTTTCCTTCTTCTAGTGTTATTGCAACTAGTCCTGACAATCTATCTCGTCAAGACAAAGAACTCCAGTCCAAGCAAGTGGGAACGAAAGAATGTGAGGTATGTGACTTTTCTTTATGAAATTCTGCTTTCTTCTTTTTCTGATCTTATCTTATTCAACACGGCTGTATAAAACAATAAAGATGGTTCAAAATGAAGGTTGTGCAATCAACCCTTTCCAACTTGATATGGCCTTTCCAAGATGTGTTGATTAGGAGGAAGAAACACTGTCAAATTTAAGGTTGCATTACGGTAGGTGATTTCTCAGCCAAATTTGAGAGGTGCAATGAGAGTAAACATGGAAAGATCAACGGCGTACACTCATATGTTGGTTTGGTTGAAGTTAGAAATCTGCCGTATGTTGAATTTTTTTTTTGAACAAGATACGAACTTTTCATTGATAAATAAAAATGAACAAAATTGTTCAAAGATACAAACTCTCATAGGAGTGAAGATAAAGGAAATAAGTAAAAGTAAGCATTAGAAGAAATAAAAATCATAAACTTAAAGAAACCTCCTTAAAGGGGAGTAATAAAAGCCTCCCAATTCATACAAAGCATACTAGGAGAATAAGAAGAGAAGAGATAGGAACAAACACACCATTGGGAAGCTTTGAATTTGGCGATTGAGAAACACTCCATAGGAGATTGATTCTTGCCTTCAAAAATTCGTTGATTTCTCTCAAACCACAATTCGGAAAGAAGAGCTTTTATTCCAAAAGCCCAAAGCAAATTAGTTTTAGAGCTTGCTTGCAGCCCACTGAAAAGTTGAAAAATGATTTGAGGCACCTCCAGATCCCACACTCATGAAACTTCAAACATAGGTAGGAATTTTTTCCAACAGGCCACTGCATGGTTACATGAGAAGAAGACATGCCTTTGGGTTTCCCCACTTGTTTTGCACAGTAAACAACATGATGGCTACATCAAAGAATTGGGCATTTTCTTTTGTAATGTCTTTGAAGTGTTAACTTTTCCCATTAGAAGAATCCAAACCATGAAATTAACTCTCTTTGGACAAAAAGAGTTCCATAGAATAGGTAGTAGTTCCTTAGGAAAATTAGAAACTGAATGCCCGAATTTGCTCAATGATCGAATTGAAAATAAACCTGAAGCTTCTAAACTCCATACTCGATGCTTCTGAATCAGTGATGGAGGTTGAAGAAAGCAAGGATAAATGCAGAGGGCATATTCAAATGCACGAGGAAAATATTAGTCTCCAAAAGATAGCATATTCAATGCACGAGGAAAAAATGCAGAGAGCATATTCAAAGCACGAGGAAAACATTATGTTTGCAAAGCTGTATGGAGGGACATGTAGAAGTAGGGCACAATGATAGGAACCTCAGACCTCTCTCACGTTTTACTATGTTAGGAGAAGCAAGCGTAGGATGGGGTGAGCAGTGAGATGTAATGCAAGGAGTGTGGATAAGGGTAGGAGCTGTCTTTTGTATAAAACGTTAAAGGGTTGTGAAACCAATGGAATGTATGATAGGGGTGGGTATTGTCTATTGTGTTACTCAGGTAATGGTAACTAGGAGATTTTTGTAGCTTGTGAAGAGTGTCAAGCCTCTTGAAGAATTTGGGATTGTCATTGTTTAAATATTTTGCACACAATCCAGATTATCGGTGCCTGGTTCCTGTCATACAACTACTATTATTTCGCCCTAGAAGTGGTGGAGGTAGAATTGAACACCGGGGAAAAGCTTGCAGTGTAGTTAGTGGCTCCATTCTTAAGATAACTATTTCTTTTTACTTGGGAAATTGAGCTTTGGAGAAACATGAAAAAAAATTTATACAAAAAATAGGCCAACAAAAGGATCCAAACTAGAACCTACCTTACAAGAAAGGACTCCAACATAAAAGAATATAGTTTAACTTTTAAGGGATAATTACAAAAATCGTTGGATATTGACGCCCAAAGAGAAGTATTAAATTTAGAAGGGACTAAAACTTTTCTCACGACTTCTCAACTAAAAGATCCTACTATTCCTCCCACGACTTCTCAACTAAAAAATCCTACTATTATCCCAAGCTAAGTGCCCCACAAAACCACGAAAAAACCAACATGCCAAAGGATCTATCTCTTATCAAGAAAGAAGGGAGTCTCTTGCATCATAGAACAGCCGTCTTTGTTTTGAGCCAAGCAAACACCAAACAACTCAAAAGCAATCCCAAATAACCATTCTTAGGATGACTATTGGTCGGAAGGATACAGGAGTTTCAAGGTGGTTTTTCCCTTATAAACAAGGTGTTCTCACCAGAGACAGCACTATGACAAGGAGCGTACGTACTGGTCCAATAGGCTGAGAAAGAATACATGGGGATAGTAACATGGGGGACAGCGAAGGGGACGRAAAGTATTGCGTTGAGCAAAAGGAAAAAAAGGGGAGACAAGATTTCGACATCACACTTGGTAATTATAGAAATTCAAAATCTGGGTGAAAATGAAATGTGCTCTCATTCGCAACACTTAGGTCAGACAAGCAAAGTGAAGAAAATTAAAAAAAGTAACAGGGGTGGAGACACATGTAAACCCACAGATTTGAGCGCGAAAATTCAAGAAGGTGGGATCCACAAAACAAAAAGGTTGGATCTGGAGGGACTTTTTTTGGGATCTACAGGGAGTTTGGTGGTGCGCTTTAGCAGACTAGAGAAAGGAAATTCAGATAGGGAAATAGGCCCCCCAGAGTAGTAGTATTGGAGGAAATGAAATTACTTTGGGAAATCTGGGTAACTTGTACAACATTATTAATGAAGAGGAGGAAATAGTAGAGGGATAAACGGAACTAGTAGTCATGATGGTGAAAATTTTGGAAAAGTTCCAATGAAGATGTCTTGCTTCCATTTGTATTTGCTTAACCGGGAGAGGGAGGGAATGAAGAAAGTTCATGGGAAGAAGTTTGGAAGGGATTAGTGAAGTATGTGAAGAAGTCTGGATTATATCTTACACCAATACCAATGGGAAGAGTTAGAAAAAATAATACTGGTAGAAGGTTGTCATCCTATAGTACGAGAGAGCTTAAGAATTTGATCATAATAGTAACCTCTTAGTACCAAAAACTCTTGATGTCTCTCAAGTCTGGACCTGGACGTGGGTGCCCTCAATTATAGGGGTAAAAAGCTAGTTATTGATTCCGGGTTATCAAAAAATATGGTCATAATAGTAAATTATGATAAAGCTTAAGGAACCAAATGTGTAGAAACTTCAGGGGGCATTAAGTGTAACAATCACATATAGATACTAAGTTGGAACATTGCAGGGTTGGCCGTTTGGAGACTGATCCAAAAGGGCTATTCTTAAGGATTTTACCAAAGAAACCAGTTTGGAAGCAGCATTGCTAATAATGTGGGACGAGACAAGAACCAAGGCAGTTGAAGTTCTTTATTTGGTTTCTCTGAAATATGAGACGGATGGGAAGATCTTTTGGAGACTAATATTTACGGTCCAACAGATCGCAGAGTAAGAAAGAGTCATGGGGAGAAATCAAAAACTTTTCTAGTCATTGTTAGGGAATTTGGTGCTTGGGAGGAAATATCAATTTATTCCTGTTGGTCCTACGGAAAGTTCAACAGGGGAAAAAGGACGAGAAGTATGAGGAAGTTTATTGAGTTGATTAGTTCATAGATGGGCCCTCAAGGATTTAAGATCCCTATTAGTTGAGTCTAACACAGCTTTTGAGAGTAGTGTTTTACCAAAAATGGAAAAAAGTGCTTTACTTGAAATCATCTTAAACTTTCGTAATTTGGTCATCTTGAGCCTCTTTTGGGGATTGAAATAATTCCATCTTACATTACAATTACAATCAGCTGGAAAATACACTGATAAATATATCATATTTCTTTTTCTATTGATGGATGGATGGATGGAATCCTCAGGCTATCTTTAGCCAACAAGGAGAACACGAGTCGATCCACCGGGACATGAATGTCGGATTTGGGAAATGGGAATTCAGCCCTGTGGATCTGGAGAACCCATTCCCAGAAAATGAAGGTTCAGTCCATTTATGGCATGGGGATGAAGACAGGCTCGTGCCTGTAACACTCCAACGTTACATTGCCAAACAGCTTCCTTGGATTCATTATCACGAGGTAGAGGGTGGTGGTCATAGGTTTCCCTATGCTGATGGCATCTCTGAATCCATCATTAAAGCTCTTCTTCTCAACCAGAAATAGGCTTTTTATTATGTCTTCTGCTGAGGTTGGTGGTCCTTCATTACTCCATTTTTTGTCTCTCATCTTTGCTACATTATTTTTATGCTGTTGCTGTCTTCATTTGGCTGCATGGAGTTTTGTTTTTATTTTGAGATGATAATGGATACTTCTCTCCAGTTCTACCCCTACTCTTCTCTTATTCATAGTTGAAATTTAGGGTTGAAAGTGTGTGTGTTTTTGTTTTTGTTTTCTTTTTTCTTTTTAATTAGGTTTAAATATTATTTTGGTCGGATCATTTTAGTCTTTTGATTTATTTTGGTTTTTATACTTTTAGACCATCTTTATATTTTTAGTTTTAGTTTTGGTCTATTTTAAGTCCGTATACTTTTGAAATGTTTATTTTGGTGTACAGTATTAAATATCCGTCGAAATGTCGACATTTCCATGTATCCATGGATTCAACGTCGACATTTAAAATAATTGTTTCAGATTCTCTATTTTCCTTTCTATCTATTTTTTTGTCACAATTTCAACATAATACTACATTTAATAAATTTTTTAATTGTAGCTCTAACTCTGTATTAAGAGTTTTTTTTTTTTTATAGAATTTGTGTTAAAATTTTGTAAATAATGACAAAAAAAAGACACAGAGACTATTGAAATGCACAAATGTTAAAAGTACACTAATCAAAACAAATATTTTAAAAGGTACGTTAACTAAAATGAACTGAAGCTGATAGGATCAAAATAATAGTTAAACTACTTATTTAATATCTTTGAGTGTCAAAGCTAATTTATATCTATTTCCATTAATTTTATGGAACAAATAGCTATATTTTTGTTGTTGTTAGGAATTAATATTTTAATATTCTAAATGGGGACCACATAAAATTTAAGCCCATTTCCCGATTGCCTTCTCTCTCTCTCTAGGGGAGGAAGGGAGAGAAATCTTAGCATTCAACCTATATTATCTTTTTCCATTGGTATATTTATTATATGGTACAATGATTTCAAAGCTCAAATTAAATTATTTCTTAAACTTGGGTTTTGATACTTGAGATTGAGGGAGGGTATTATATGGTAGGCCTTTTTAGTTTCACGATAATTATTAAATGGTTTAAACTTTATGTAAACAAATTCTAGGCAAATTTATAAATAGTGACACGTGGAATTATAATGTAACTTCATTTGTAATGAAATTCATAAGCACACAAAATCTAGATAATAAATAAATGTTGAAGTATGCTTAATCTGAACATATTTTAATAGGTTAAAAGTATATATCATCGGTTAAAGTAAATATCATCAATCTTGAATTCTCACTTCTATCGAGGCGTCATCTTAAGAAAAAATAAATAAAAACACACCCTTTGTTAGTACTGGATGATTTCACAGCTTCATGGATGTGCCTGAGACGTATTTATATACTGAAAGTGTACCTTTTTTTATATATAATTTAGAGAATATTGGAGAAATTGTTCTGACTTGTATAATATAATATTATAATTAACGAGGAAAATTATGATTTTCACATGTCTATTTTAGTCCTACTTTAATAAATCAAATTTTAAATTTTATTTATTTATTTTTATCTTTTTTTATCACAATTTTAATTCAACATTATACTCAATAAATTTCTTGAAATGTAGTCAAGATTTGCATTATAGAGTTTTAATTATATATAGAATGTGTTAAAATTTTATAAATAGAATATAAAATAATTACTTCTCAAAAGTAAAAATAAAAAAAGGTTTAAAAATACATTGACTAAAATAAAAATAGAAAGCAGGAGAATCAAAATAAACAATTTAAAAGAACAATAATCAAAATAAACAAAAATAGAAAGTAGAATAACTGAATAATATTTAAATTAAAATTAAAGTTTTGTATCTATTAGATTTTTTAAAATTAGATGGACTAAATACAAAACTTGTAATTTAAAAGAAAGAAAAATCAGATACCCAATCAAAAAGCAGCACGTGGTTAGACATCAGCTATGGAACTACTTTGATAATTCATGTGACCTAAGTACCCTCTAGGTCACCTTTCTTCTACGTCACAACCCTTACATTACTGTATCACAAACTGCTAAAATTACCCAGAATCTGCCGGTGCAAGAAAACAACAGATCCACGTGGAAGATGCCTATTGGATTCCTACAATTTTACCGTGTGACTGAGCTGCACCGGATCTCCACCCAGCTTAAAGGCAACAACATACGTGTTCGTCTAGGAGAGTCCGGACAGAATAAAAAGAGGTAAAAGAAGCCACGTGTCTTACACGTGTCAATAAGTTTCAGAGACAGGTGAAAAGGGCATGCCCTCCTTCAAATATTCAATATTGAAAGAGAAAAAAAAAGATATATATATATATATATATATATTTTTTTTTTTTACGAAAATTGATTAATAAATAAGAAATAAATAAATATAATTTCTGACTTCGAGGAACTTAGAAGTGTGGGCTCCACCTACCCCTCCCTCTCTCAGCCCTTTCCAGAGCCACTGTCAGCAGAAGGTTACCACTTACCACGAACCCTTTAATTTAGGGTACCGTGTAAAAAATATATATATATACACATACATATATATATATATTATTTATGTATATATAAAGTCTAAATATTATTTGGTCAAAGTTATTTTGGTATATCCAAAACGTCAATTTCGATCTTTATAATTCTAATTATGGTTGGTTTTAGTTTTTTTATTTTTAAAATATCTATTTTAATTTGTATATTTTTAAAAAGTGATTATCTTAATCTCTTTAATATTAATTTTTTATACTAATTCACTAAAATTTTCAAAATGTAGCTATAAAGGTGTAATAAAGAATTTTTATTATATATGTGAAATTTGGGTTAAAATGATATTAAAATGCTCACTTTTTAAAAATATAAGATCAAAACGAACGTTTTCATAATATAGAGACTAAATTAACAAAAAAAAATTAAAAATATAAGAACTAAAATAGACGTTTTAAAAATTACAATGTCGAAAATGAACTTGAGTGAAAAATACATCATTAAAATAAGTTAGTCTCTCGTTTAAAAAATAATTCTGTTTTGTTGTATTAATTTTATTTTTTAGTTAACAATTACTATATATTAAATAATATATGGATTTCGTTTTTAGATAATACGAATTTCAAAATAGTATTTTTTTTATAAAGTTGTGAATTAATGCCGATTCAAACATATAAATATATATTTTTTACAGATTCAATCTTCCTATGCACTTGATGTAAAAAAAAAATCATTATCGACATATTACACATTTTAATCCGTCCATTTTTCTATAATAATAACAAACAACTCCAAGTTTAAAAAGATATTTATTTCATAGGTAAATAATATACCTATTTTATGCATTTTGATATTAAGTTCTAATAAACACCAGAAAAAAACCGATACACGAAGAACAAAAGTGAAAATTTTAAACAAAATGGGAAAAAAAAACTTTAAAAAGAATTAAAAAATATAATAATTAGTTAATAGTCTATATTATATAATAATATATAAACAGACACCCATTTCACTGGAAAGGCCGTAGCTCAAGCCCTTTTCATCCTCTGTTCCTCTCTTCTCCAACCTTCGTATTTCTGCTTCAAAGTTGCAGAGATTCAGAGCTTTGAAAGCTTCGTTAATGGCGGATTCTGTGAGATTGGAGGCTTGATTTTGATTTACTAGCCTCCCGAAGCTTCTTCTCTCAAGCTTCCAGAAGTAGAAGCAGTTTCTCTCTCTCTCTCCTCTCTCTCTCTCTCTCTCTCTCTCTCTCTCTTCATCTTCAGCTTCTCCAATTTCTGGTATTTTTTTCAATGGCTGTTTTATTTCTGCCATTAGAGCTCTCCTAAGCTTTTTGCATTACCATTTTCCTTCCCATTTGAAAATCAATGCAAATAATAATAATAATAATAATAATAATAAAGAACTCAATTTTCTTTTCGAATTAAGCCAAACCATTTGACAACTTTCAAGACTGTGGTTTCTGATTTCCAGTTATGGAAAAAAATATATATGAATAAAGTTGAGAACTTCAAGTTGTTTAGATTCCTCTCTGCTTTCATTGTAGTTTACTTTTAAAGTACTGCTTATTTGTTCCTCAAATATTTTATTTTTCTTCAAATATCAGTGGGGTCTGATGTGGAATAAAACTTTTTTAAAAAAAAAACACACACACACAAAACTTTGGTCTTGTCAAATTTGAAATCCTTACACATTAAATATAACTCCCACTGAAATTGGGGAGGATTATTGTGATGTAATGTTGATGTTTTGGTTTCAATTTTTTTTTCCATAAAAGTCACTCATTTTTTGTAATTTTTCTTGTTACCTCCATTGACAATGCAGCTTCAAGCTCTTTCCAGAAGCAGGAAGAAGAAAATGGTGGTTACAGAATCAGAAATGATGTCACATGATGAAGTTGATTCGCCATTACAATCTGAGCAGCAGCAGATTAAGCACCATGGATTCTCCTCTCTGGGAAGGCAGTCTTCAATTTACTCTCTTACCCTTGATGAGTTCCAGCACACTCTGTGCGAGAGTGGCAAGAACTTTGGCTCCATGAACATGGATGAGTTTCTCACCAGCATCTGGACGGCGGAGGAGAATCAGGCAATCAACGCCGGCCAGAGCCAGACGGCGGTGGCGGGGCTCGGCAATGCTCAGGCTCACTTTCCGGTGGCCGGAGCGTCGGCCGAGAAACGCAACATAGAGAAGCAAGTGAGCCTGCCGCGGCAGGGCTCGCTTACTCTGCCTGCACCCCTGTGCAGGAAGACTGTGGATGAGGTTTGGTCGGAGATTCACAAGGCCCAGCAGGGGCAGAATCAAAATGGTAACGATGGCAATGCCAACTCTCAGAATCCGAAGTCTGCCCCGCGCCAACCGACGTTTGGGGAGATGACATTGGAGGACTTTCTGGTCAAAGCCGGGATCGTTCGCGAACACCGCGGAGCAGAGGTGGGAATGTCGCAGTCATTACTGCCGCCCCAACAGTATGGTGTGTACCAGAATAGCAACCACACCATTGGTGCTGGTTATGTTTCTGGGTCTATAATGGGACTCAGTACTTCCGCCGCTAGTGGTGGTGCTAGTGGTGGTGCTACCGGAAGTGGCGGTGGCGGTGGCATTACGACATATCAACCAGTCCCCCAAGGTGGTTCAGCCATTGGAGATACATCAGGGTATGCTGGCAATAGCAAAAGAAACAGTGTTTATTCATCACAGCCTCCGCCTGCAGTTTGTTACGGTGGAAGAGTGGTGAACGGCGGTCGGGGTGGTGGCGGTGGAGGAGGATATCCGCCTGCTCAGCCGATGGGGATGGCGGGGCCTGTAAGTCCGGTTTCCCCCGACGGAATGTGCACAAATCAGGTAGATAGCTCAAATCAATTTGGGTTGGACATGGGTGGATTGAGAGGAAGGAAGAGGATAATTGATGGGCCAGTTGAAAAAGTTGTGGAAAGGAGGCAAAGAAGGATGATTAAGAATAGGGAGTCTGCTGCAAGGTCAAGAGCTAGAAAACAGGTCCATTTGTCTTTCCCAAGTGTCATGTTTTTCTGTTTGGTAGTTCAATAAAATGGCAAGCAATTGTAACTGAGATGCATTTTTTCCCCTGCATTGAAATAGGCGTATACAGTAGAATTAGAAGCAGAGTTGAACCAATTAAGAGAGGAAAATGCCCATCTTAAGCAGACATTGGTAAGCATCGTGTGATAAATTTTGATATCTAAGATAGAAATTGTCTCCTATTGTAATTCTAACAAGATTTTATGCTCTTTTTTGTATTGGAACATTGATAGGCAGAGCTAGAGAGGAAGAGAAAGCAACAGGTACCTCTTTTAAGAACATTTGCCTTTTAGCAGTTGTTGGATTGTAGGATAGAATTGCATGACATTTCCTTCAGATATGAAAAATGCAGGGTTGGTATAATATTCATCTGCAACTTGTTACATAACATCCTTTAAACATCTGTGTTTCGTGACGTCGGTATCAACTGTGATAAAAGGTTGCAGATTTGCAGTTGGGTCCTAGTTTTGCAGTCTTTTATAGATTGTAATTCCCTCAGCATCTTTCTAAATCGGTAGAATTTGACTTGGTTACCTTAATACTAACATTCTATGTCGTTAGAAACCAGGAGCTGCATCAAGCTATCGATCAGTTGATCTGTTGTGGTTTCTGGATCTTACTCTGCTGTTTCCCTCCCTTTGCAGTACTTCAAGGAAACAAAGAATGTTCAAACGAAAGCCCAGAGAGCCAAGGAGAAGCTTCGTGTTATGAGGAGAACTTTGAGTTGCTCGTTGTAAAAGCAGATGTTCAAATTTTCTGGCTATGGTAAAGGCAAAACATGAAAAACACACTTTAGTAGTTAGCAGGAAACTTATCAAAGGTTCACAGAGAAACCACGTGCAAGCCGCACCTCAAGAAATCGGCATCTGTCAAGCACAAATTTGAGCTGCTTGTCTTCTTTTCTCCAGGCGACTCAAATCAGAGTCACACTGGTGAATGGCCTAGTACAAGATTTGACTCTGTTTTCTAATGTGTTTGTTGAGGTGTTGTAATGAAGTAGTTAAGGCAAAATCTGCACAAAATCTGCTAGATCTTCAGGTCTTTGTGAGCCATAAAAAATTAAAATAGAGAGAATCACCGTTATCATATCATATTTGATGGGGTTTGTTTCAAATTCTGATTGTGCTCTCAAGAGGGTGAAATGTGCTCTCGTAATCTCATCTATGTGGGTTCTGAAATTCTTTTACATTTCTCATGGTTGGGGACAATCTTGTTAACCTCAAAATCAATCAAAACCAATATAATTTCGTCTCTACTCTAAGACTCTTCACCTGACACCCACATGTACGGTAAAAAGGGGCAGGAAAGAAGAACAACTTTTTGGCATTGGCATATCCATGACACCAAACTAGGCAATAAATGCATACAAAACACAAGTAACCAAGAAGTAGAAAACAGGGTTTTACCTGTACACGCCAGGAGAGCTGATGATGGCGGATTAGACATCTGCAGAGGACTTTGGTCCAGGAGCGCAGGATAAATGTCAGCCAGGAACCATAATTCCATGCAGTAAGGCCACAGTAATGAGACTATCGATGTTAAAAATGGGACCACAATGTCATCCACCAATACATTTTTCTTCTGGAATCTCAGGAATACGGGCCAAAGGCAAAGCAGAACACTGATAAACATAGCAAAAAAAATCAGGAAGAAATAGTAGTAAGATGGTAAGGAAAATAAACAAATCTCATTGTTTCATAGGGTACATGGATTTACAACTGCTTCAAGTTAAATAGAGAAGAAAGCATAATTTTCAGAACTGTGACCATAATGATAACTGTGGTGATAATTTACCTAAGCAGCCACAAATGCAGGGACCTAAATGCTATTCGAAATCGAACTGGACCTCAATATGAAGATATTTTCTCATAAGCTGAACGAAAGACGTGGTGAATTGTGCTAAGGTTTGGCATTCCTCATGGGTCTTAATTTCCGATACAACTCCACTGATTATCAATTTCTTCAACTTGGGACATATTTCTATAAGTTTCACCACCCAGTTAATGTCACTCCAACCAAGTTCTAATATGGTTACATTCTCCATCCGAGATGATCTCTGCAAGTTATGATGAACGGCTCCATGTTTTAGATCATAACTTAAAGATAAATGGCTTAACTTAGGGAAAGAGATAGAAATTGTGTCCAAATCCACAACTTCATCATCATCATCATCAAATGCTACACCCCACAGCCGGAGCTTTTTCAACATCGATGCCTTTGAGATCGTATGGTAGAATTTCGGCCACATGATTGTAAAATTGCAGACATCCACAATTTCAAGATTTTCAGTGTTCTCGCCAATGTCGAGATGGATAACACTAGCATCATCAATCTTCAGAACCCTTAAGGCTCCTTTGCCAATCAGCTCAAAGAAATCGAGTATACAATCTCTCAGATGTAAAATTTCAAGGATATCAGCCTGCAGTGTGAACTTATCTAAACTAAGTCCTTCAACAAAGACATCCTTCAATGAAGAACTGCTAAGTTCAATTGTTGGCTGCGCATCTGACATCACAACTTCTGGGTTGATTAGAGCTAACTTTTCAAGCTTTGGACAAGCAGTGAGAAGAAGATTCAAGTCTAATGCAGATATGCCGATATCACTAAGTGATAGAGATTTCAAGCAAGGGAACTTCTGATAAGTTGGCTCGACACCAGTTATCGAATTATTTGCCAATTCCAATGTTTCTAATTTTTGTCGGCCACACTTCTCAATGATATTGACGCTTGGGGTAGTTTCCACATTATAGTGTAGTCGACAGAGTGTGTCTCTCGTATACATGAGCCAAGCAATAACTGAGGAAGCTGAGAATGCATCAAAATCATCCATAAAAACGGACAAATTTTGGAGTCCAGTGGTCTGAAGTATAGTTTGTGTAATAATAATTTCCAAGGTACTCGTCGAAAGATCATGAGGAATTGGCCAATCGTTCGAGTTGAAGGTAAGAGTATGGAGGTGATTCCGCCAAGCCTCTCTCCATTTCTTACAAGTTGCAGAAGCGATCACCACATCTCGGGCAGCTTTTAGATGAGAAAGTATGTTTCCAATAACTTCAACTGGAAGGTGTTCCATATCCAACCGGAGCAGCACAAAATGAAGACCCCGTACGACTGATATCACCGCAATTTAGGGAAGATCATGAACTCTGATAGAAGCTGGACCGATAATTGACAAGAAAATTAAAAACAAATGAAATCCTGAGTTATTAAGTAGGAAAATCACTAACAAACCAGATTCATTGAGAAAAAAACAGAAAGACAGACAGAATTATCATCACGGCAGATACAAAGAACGGAAATCTAGCACTGGACTACTGCGGAGAAGATTTAAACTAATCTCAGTTGCAGAATTCAAAGTACCACGTCAAAACAAACCAGAAAAGGGGAAAAACATACCAAGAACTGAAGAAAAAACTTGATCGAAGTTCTTTAACGACTAACTCCAGACCTCATTTTACGTCACGAGATTCTACAAATAATGTCCACGAAAAGTCGCGCCGACCAAATCGAAGAGCAGAAATCTGCGTTGTTTACCTCAACGCTAGAATGAGGATGATCTTGAAGAGAGTCTGAGAGCCATTGTTAGACGAATTAAGAATCTCCAAGAAATATGGCCGAAACGTAGAATTCGTAAGAAAATGGGGCAGGGGAACTAGACGACCGGAGGACCCGAAAATGACTGGGATAAGATTGGAATTTCAGGTTTTGAAAGAATCTTTAGTAAAATAAATTAAAATCCTAATTCCTATGTCAATAATATTATAAACATTACGAAGTGATAGATGCTTATGAGATGTCTGCATGTGTCAATTTCTTCCGTTTGTTTAGTGTCTTCGGTTAACTGCTTAATTATCAATATTGTGTATATTTTTTATCTATTATTAGTGTCTAAATGTAACACCTCATAGTTGTACAAATTGTCAGTGACAATTCATGAAAGTGAGAATTTTAGTGAATTTTTGGCGGAAAATTTTTGTTAAATTTCTAAAATAATTTATGTTTTATTTTCAAAATTTTTAATTTATATTTATATTTTATATTTTGTCAAATCTCGTATTTTCTCATTGTTTGTGATTCGTGGTGGTTTATTTTGCTCTATAATTTTACAAGAAATAAAATATTTTATTTTTGTATTTTATTTATTTCCCTCTTGTTTTTTTAAACTAAATATATGTTTTAACTTTTAATCTCTTGATTTTTTTTTATTTAGATTCTAGTTTAAAAGTTTTTAAATTATTTTATTATGTTTTAAAATATTTTAACTAAATATTTGAATATTAAAATTAGTTGATGATAAAATTAATACAATATTTTGTGAATCAACCAAAATTTAAAACATTAGTTAAGCCACATGAAAGAATAAAAATCAAAATTTATACCAATTTCTTAAAATTTTTGAAAACTAGTTAGATACAACATAGATGGTTTAATTTCACTTTTAAACGCTTTTTTTTTAATACTTTAGAAATGAATTGGAGTTCTTTTTCCAGCTAAGGGATTGAATTTAGATCTTGGATGTCATCAGCCTCTTGCCACTGTACCCCAACACCTTAGTAAATGAAAAATCACATAGTATCAAATGGTCATGGGAGTGGATCAAGAACTAGGGTCAAATATAAATTATATAAATAAACAGTATGAAAAATAAATCAATTTTTTCCTTTAAATTTGACAATTTGTTCCCATTTTTACCATAAACTTTTAATTTCGTCAAATTGAAATCTATACTCAAATAAAAGTTTTCAAAAATGTAAATACCAAATTAACTAGCTAACAGAGTTCATAAATTATACACAATTTAAACAAGTTATATCTTATTAGTAATTCAATAACAACAATTTATTAATAAGTTCATGTTGGTAAAAAAAAAAAACAATGTATTAATAAGGTCATGAGCTTAGCTAAGCGGGTAAGACAACTAATTTCTTCTTGGAGGTTCGATCTCTCATAACATGTTGTAGTTATGGTATTAAATATCGTCGACATGTCGACGTTGACATGATGGATAAATCAATATTTTCATAATATTACAAAAAATATCAACAAAATATAATTAATTGACATGATATTAATATTAATTATTTTTAGCTTATTTAGAAATGATAAGAAATTTATCCGTTAATTTAAGTAAATCTTCCAAATTTTTTTTTTATTATTTTCATAACTTTTTTAGAAATTTCTGTCCATATCAACCTTTTATCTATATTTTCATTACATTATCGGGAAAAAACCTTGGCGGTATAAGAAACTGTCATATGTCAGAAATTTGCAAAAATAAAAATCGAATCTTTCTGTAATTTCTTAAAGATTGGAAATGGGTCGATATGGAAGGAAGTTGCAAAAGTTACCCGGGCTTCACATTTTTTAGCCCAATTTTGAGTCGCAAACTCTTGGTTGAAATGGCACTTTCTTGATTCTCCAATCCAATTCTGCTTTTTGGCACTGTGCCCACACATCGCCTTCCTCCAAAAAG
Organism: Momordica charantia; assembly: GCF_001995035.1. The sequence continues at coordinate 499,628 of NW_019104520.1, read as the reverse complement.
CCAGTTTGCGACTCTACCTTCTTCTTCACATGGTTTTTGTTGCTTTTTCCCCAGATTTTCTCATAATGGCGGAAACTATCTAAGCTTCATATTCCCCCACCATTGCCATTTCGGACTTCAAGTACAACCCAAATGCTTCCTATTCTGCACTTTTCTCCGGTAAATTTTCCCTGAATTCAATCGCATTTCTCTATTTCTTGCATTCCTTATGAGACTCGTATTACCATGAATAATGAGTTGCTCTTGTTTGTTTGACTTCCCTTTTATTTTCGTTTCAAACTCGCTTGGAGCTCACTGTGACTGAAGTCGAGTGGCCTCGTGTTTCTCCCTCGAGTTTTTCTAGTGTTCTTGATTTATGTTTTGTGAGCTATAGACAAAATTTGGATCGTTTTTTTCTTTTCCAATCGTTATATTGTCTAATTCCTAGGACTGTTTTATTTTCTCTTTGATACTTGTCAAGTCAAAGTAGAATTTCTTGGTTCTATAGCTCTCAATTGATTACTTGGTCTTCCCGGACAGGCATTGGAAGAGAGATTGGCGTTGGAGTTGGGATTTTAAACCATTAAGAAGTTCCTGTCATCAGCCAACTTTAGAATTTAGAACGACCATTTTACGATGGCAAGTTGTACGTCGGTGCATTTTGCTCTTTCTGATGGTCGAAACCCAGTTGGCATACTTAATGTTCTTGGAGGAAGAGTATCAATGCCAATTGAGAATTCCTTGGGAAGATTTGGCTGCATTAAAATGCACGAAGAAGGGAATGGGTTTGTGGGTGTTGGCCAAAAGTTAACCCTGCGTAAATTCAAGTGTGCCTCCCATTCTCACAGTGTCAGCTCATATCAAAATGGAGACCCTTTTCTTGAACTTCACCCCGAAGTTTCAATGCTTAGAGGAGATGGAAACAGTATGTCGTCGAGTAGCCCGAGACAGGATAGTCCAATTGAAAGTAACACAGAGAGTTTTGAAGACACAACCAGTCCAGGTAATTATGGTGTAGCAAAGATTAAAGTCATTGGTGTAGGAGGTGGAGGGTCAAATGCAGTTAACCGTATGATAGAGAGTTCAATGAAAGGCGTGGAGTTCTGGGTCGTTAACACGGATGTTCAAGCTTTGAGAATGTCTCCTGTGTATTCTGAGAACCGTCTTCAAATTGGTAGGGAGCTTACGAGGGGTCTTGGAGCTGGTGGGAACCCAGAGATTGGCATGA
>NW_019104520.1:434702-498251 GCF_001995035.1 Momordica charantia | reverse complement strand
CGGCCCAACAAGAGGGAATCCATAAAGAAAAAGGTTCCAATTTAAAAGAATAACACCTAATTGATAACTACAGAAAGCCTTAAAAACCGACCCCACAAGGAAGCCTTAGAAACCGACCCCAACAGAATCTGTTTGGTCACTCATCATGGGTGTTTTGTGTTTATACCAATGTGAACAGCTAGGTTTTGCAATGAACTTGTCTGAACTGAAATGATATATTTAACTTATAATGGAAGCATTTCAGTATGGAAATAACGCTTTATGTGATTCTGATCTGGAAAAACTGTATAATTTTCCTAGTTCTTTTCTAATGCAGTACTTTCAAGATTTGGACGTGAATGGCACATAATTTCAAACTTTGGACCTCATTGATTATGGATCTGGGGCAAACATTTTGTGATGTTTATCCAAAGGAAAAGACATCCATGACAATATCTTAGGAGTGTTTATATCTCATTGACATTATTTGTTGAACATTCATCACATATATTGAACATTATTTTGATTGAAAATGTTCAACATGAGAACTATTTCTACTAATCCCATAATTTAATTTAATCATTTAAACTACTAAAGAGCAATAGTCAGCTCTCTTGATGAGGAATATAATTGGCTCAAATTCGTATACATTGACATAGATTGCATTTCCTTCAGTAACTGGGCCTATAGAAATCTTCTTTTTCCCAAATTCACTAAAACTTTACCTCATAATTTGGCAGTACTCCTTTTACAGAATTTATTTAATTGATCCTCTGGTTCTAAAATGGCTGTTAAGATCAATATCATGTCATCATTATTGAAAGCATAGTCCATACTTCAGCATATACCAATCATCCGATAATTTTTTGTATAACGTGGTTGATGGCCAAAGAAACATATAGATTTTGTTAAAGAGTGGATTTATGGAATAGTACAAAATTTTGCAATATGCAGCACAGACATGTAAAACATGGCCTAGGATCATATGAAGAAGACGTGGAGTAAGAAAATTTTCATAGGTCCACTCCACAATGATGTCCATCATGCTTGAAATTTGTCCTTCACATGTGCGACATAAGCTATTTTGCATTTACAATTTGAAGGTTATAAACGTTTTCTATAGTTTCTTGTGGCATTGAAAATCATAGACGCATGGCATACTATAGCCTTAAAACTTATCTTCCCAGATATCATCAGGTTTTGACAATAATATGCTAGGTAGCTTATGATATCTTCCTTTTTAAAGGCTAAGAGAATCATCATTTGCATTGATTACTGATATGTTCTGTTGCTAATAACTTGGAATATGTTTTTTCAGYTCATTTACATCAAAGAGTTATTGGCCAATAACTCTTTGATGTAAATGACTTATTGATCTTTAATTATTCTGGATCATATGTGATATTCATTTGTGAAAGTGTTAAGGAAGGCCCTAGATACATTCAATATATTTTTCTGACTGGGGGGAATTGTCTGTCCTTATTTGTAGGCTGGAATGGGTGGAGGGACTGGAACTGGTGGTGTTCCTGTCATTGCAAGTATTGCCAAGTCAATGGGTATCTTGACCGTTGGTATTGTCACAACCCCGTTTTCTTTTGAAGGACGAAGGAGGACGGTTCAAGCCCAGGAAGGAATTGCAGCTTTGAGAGACAATGTTGATACACTGATAGTCATTCCAAATGACAAGCTGTTGACTGCTGTTTCCCAATCAACAGCTGTGACAGAAGCATTTAACCTAGCAGACGATATTCTTCGGCAAGGTGTTCGTGGTATCTCTGATATAATTATGGTATGTAATTAGTAATAAAGTTGAACAAGATGCTCTCGATCTTTACATCAAAGGCTTTTTGACAAATTTCATAAATCCTTTGATGTAAAAGGGACCATGAGACAATTTTCTGATGTGAAAATCCTGGTTAGATTTAAAGTGAACTTCAAAATGGCACATACCATTTGATTAGTGAAGGCAGTTAGTAAATAGAAAGTGGTCGGCCACAAAGAAGTTAGTTTGGATAATATTGCTCTCTTTATATTTATGAAGTCATAAAAATTTTAAAAATTACTAGAATATTTAAAATACTCCAAGGACGATGCCTACATGAACTTCAGTGCCATTTCCAGAATTTCTTAAACTTTTACTTTTAGAAAAAAAAAAAATAGCAAAAAATTCTGTGTGAAAAATTATTTGAGACTATGCTTATCCATCTTCAAAACATTGTGCGAAGTAAATGTATATTAAACCCCTTGCTATACTCAAATGTCGTATTCTTGTATTCTGAATTCTGACGGGTAGCTTGCCGTGATAATTTCAGATACCAGGACTTGTAAATGTAGATTTTGCTGATGTCCGAGCTATCATGGCAAACGCCGGTTCTTCATTGATGGGGATAGGAACTGCAACTGGTAACACCAGCTAATTCTTCCAAGTTTCTAGAATCTTTAGTATTAGAAGGCTTAGTTAGCCATAATCCTTTGCTTTTAACTGTAGACTATATTATAGCAATGCAATGAACGAGTTATGATGAAACATTTAGGTGAAAATGAAATTTTCAAACGAGTTAGATACATCTACCCTAGTGTATGTCATCTGTAATTGGATACAGGGCCATATAGTGACCCGAGAGATTGGTGACCTGGTAGCGTTTAGTGAATTCTAGAAGAGTGTTGTTATGGAGAGGTTGCAAAAATTACCAAGGAGTGCCCTAGTGGTAAGGGCTCGGGATGTTTGGAGATATTCTTCACAGTCATAGGTAGTCTTGAGAGGTTTATAATTTCACTCTTGTTGTCTACCGGAATTGGCCTTGGTGTAGGCAAAATTAGTGGAGGAGGGCCATGAGTATTATGCAAATAGTTGGGCCACTGATCTCCCGGTTATCCCCCCCAATTAAACCCCCCAGAAAGGTTGCATAAGGTACCAGGAATGTCCATCCGACGGTGGCTGCATATTTAGTTTATTTTCCCTGAATACAAGATCATATTTTGGCTACTTGCTCAAATGTGGATTTAATCAGTTTGGTGCTTGTATTGGTGTAGGGAAAACTAGGGCAAGAGACGCTGCTTTGAATGCCATCCAATCACCATTGCTTGATATTGGTATAGAGAGGGCCACTGGTATTGTATGGAACATTACCGGGGGGACTGATCTGACCTTATTTGAGGTACAAGTCCACATTTTTTCTCTGTATTATTGTTTAGTATTAATGAATGGAATAAATGGATGAACTTCATTCACTTCCGAATTATAATGAAGAAGACTCTCGATATCCTCTTGCTGTGTGTAAAAATTTATGGTTCCTATCAATGCAGATCCACTCACCTTGATTTCCAATTTTGGATGACAAAGAAATCTCTGTTGGTAACAAATGCTTGATCGTTAAGTGGATGCAATCCTTCCTTGCACCTCGAAGCGATCCTCATTCATTTTTTAATTTTATTAACAAGAAACAAATTTTTAGATGAAAAGGAAAATTATTCAAGATACAAACCCCTGGAGGAGTGAAAGAAAAAGAAAAAACAAAAGTAGTCAACGACGAGCTCGACGAAGAGCAATACGATCTGATTGAAAAATAAAGAACATTATAAACCAAAAATCACTAATGAAGAGGCCTAAGAAGAGCAAAGACGAACATCGATCTTCCTTGAGCACCCTGAAAATGAATCTGGAGAGTAGCCAAGTGACAAAATATGAGAGAAACCACAACCATTCAATTACTCGAGACCTTTAAGATCCTCATTAGTTAAACAGGAAACTAGAGAGTGTAGGGTTTGGAACTATTGGTGGGTGATTTTTCTTTGCATCTCTTGTTTGTTTACGTGGTCTAGTTTATCTAGAACCCTTGATATCAACCATTCTATTCTGTTAAAATTTTTTTATGATTATATTGTATCTCCATTAGAGGTTTAAGTAGGTCGGTTTGGGTTGCTTTCTGCTGGAACCAACGCCAAAACAACATATTAGTTTAAGGAAAATAAAAAAGAGTGCCTGTCGTATTTAACCAACAAAAAGTAACCACCAAAAACTAACTAAAACTGAACATAACCATCAAAATCTATTAAAATCAAAGTAACTAGCAAAGATAGTTGAAACCGACTCAGTTCAGTAGCTTTTTGGGGTGTTTCAACTTGCATTCAAAATCTTCAGTTCTGCTTCTGATTGTCTAGATGAATAGCTGATATGTCAAAGCTTGGATTCTTCCAAATAACATTATGCTTCTTTAGTATGCTTTGCCTGATACTTCTGTTCACAAAAGTGCTATTCACACAGGTAAATGCTGCTGCAGAGGTCATATATGATCTTGTAGATCCATCAGCCAATCTAATATTTGGAGCAGTTATAGATCCATCAATCAGTGGACAAGTAAGTTGTTGAAAACTCCGATTAGATATGGCATCCACAGTTCTACCGTAAATCAGGCTTGATAGTTGCTGTGCATTAATTGGAACATATTCGAGAGGGTATAGTATAACATTTTTGAATAATTGAAGCAAATCAATTCACCTGGTTGAAGTGTTCGCATCAACTTTGTGGCAATTATCGTGTATGTCTTAGAATAACGGATCGAAAGCAGTTCCATCGCAGTTCCTATGGCTCATTCCACACTTTTCTGGATGTGTCAATAATCTGTTGGCAAAAGATACCTGAATTTCTTCTATGGAATGCCAACAACAACTGAGTCAAATTAAGTAACTTTGCGGTTTCACTCTGCAGGTTAGTATAACTCTCATAGCCACTGGATTTAAACGCCAAGAAGACGGTGATGGGAGGCCCTTTCAGGTACACATGTCTCTATCTCTATCGCTTCGATCAGTTCCCGAAAACATACTGAAAAACATATAGAGGACTAACCAACAAACCCAAGCCACACTTCAAGCTTTGTTAAAGCTTGGGAGTGAGAATTACTTGAACTCATTTTCAATGCTAGTAGTTTATGATCATCCGTCTATGTGCAGGCGAGTCAACAAGCACGGGGAGAAACTGGATATGGAATGAATCGAAGCCCTTCTTTCGCTGATGGTGGTCTTGTGGAAATTCCCGAGTTCTTGAAGAAGAAAGGTCGGTCGCGCTATCCCCGAGCTTAAAAATCTCCATTTTTCAGCTACTCCTCTACACTGCTTCCCCCTCCCAAGTAGTACACTTTGCCTCAGGTAGGTTGTAGGTTTCTACTCTGCCCATTGTTTGAAAGTAGTGTGTGGTAGTGTACATAAATTCAAGTCAAATTCTGAATCTGATTTCTTCCTAAGATGTAAGATCAAAGGTTTCTCCTTTGTAGTTTGAGAGCCTGTTATAACTGCAATTGCAAATACACTTCATGGAGTTGTATAGTGTGCAATTGTTGAATTTGTTGATGATCTTCATAATGTCAACTACATTATCCAAAGAGAGTGTATAAAATGTAATGGAAACATATTCATAATTTTAGTAGATATTTCATGAAAAATTAGTGACAATCACCATGTATAAGTTTAGGAATTAGAATAGAAAACTGAAAAATAAAGAAACTAAATCTAGAGTTAAATGTAAAATGGATTTAAATCTTAGGTTAAATTACAAATTCGGATTAATATATTTGTAGAAATTTCTAAACCGTCTTTGGACTTTCATTATGTGTCTAATAAGTCAATATTGTCAATTTTATCAATTAAATGCTTATGTGGTATGTTCATCGGATGAGAGGAAATTTTCTACCATTTTATTTTCTCGCCTAACCATCACTATTTAAGAATGGTGCGTCAAATCATAAATGGAAGAAATATGTACTCTTGTAGTACTAGAAAATTTCCCCATTTCGTGGGGTTGAACATGACAAATTTAACATGTTAAGTGAGATACACTTCCATTTATAGCAATTAAATTGTAGTTTTACATGGTATCTTATCATCACAAGTCTTAAGTATATGTTTCATTCCCTAATATTTGTATGTTTTTTTTTTTCAATTTTGCCTATGGTTTAAAAGGTTTTAATTTCTCTCACTATCCAAAAATGTTAAAAATGTCTAATGACAATTTTCCATAATATAATACAAGGAAAAAAAAGTTATTCAAAAAAGAAAAATTTCCAAGAAAAAAAGTATAAATTTCAAGTTAATAACAAAATTTCTCTAAATCTTTGTCTTTTTCTTTTTTTAACACAATAAATGGGGGTGAAAGATTAAAATGTATCAATTATCATTAAATTAATCTCGTATTGACAGATGACATAACGTTTTAATACTCGTCGATATTGAAAAACTAAATAAAGAATATATATATATTAAAAGAGAAGAAACTAAATTTGAACAGGGACCAGAAATTAATATATATATATTTATGAGAGAGAGGGGGAATTGATTTGAAACTGTGGGCGTGGAAAGTCCAAATGGCAGGTGGGTGGAGCGTCTCTTCACTATTCCATTGTGCGTGCGAGACAGATGTCGGTGTCTTCACCCCCCACCCATCGCCATCCCATCAAAGCTTTTTTTTTCTTTAAAAAATGCTATTTTAATTACTCTACTTTTTGAATTTTAATTTATTTTCGTTCATATATTTTTAATTTGATTTATTTTAGTGCATATATTTTAAAATGTTTATTTTGATTTTTGTACTTTTAAGAATTTAATATTTCAATCTAATTTACAAAATTTTAAAATAAGTTCTATTACATAGGAATTTTTTTAATATAAAGTCATAATTACATTTAAACAAATATATTGACTCTAGTGTCGTGTTGAAATTGTGGTAGAAAAAACGAAATTAATAATAAAATTAGGAGATCAAAATAGACACCAAAATTAACATTTCAAAAATACAGAAACTAAAATGAAAAAATTCAAAATATAGGACCAAAATAGTATTTTAATTTTCCACTCATTTTACATTACATTTAAAAAGTGCTTTACCAATTTCATTTTTAGAATAAAGTCTAATTAAGTACGTTTGTTTGAAAATTTTCAATTTTGCTAACATTCGAAGAAAAATCATTTTGTCATTATGTTTTCAAAACCATCATAATTTAATCTTTTTCCCTTAAAAAAGAAAAGAAAAATTAGTTCGGAAAAGGACAAGTATGAGCAACATTTCTCCACCTCAAAAACATTTGAAAAATATCTCTCAAATCTCAATCAATTTCCTCGTTTTATTACCCAACAAATAAATTCTCTCAAAATAAATGTATGATTTGAACGCATACTGTACTCCCTACCTCCTTCCCCACTCCTATCCTTGTCAAAATTTTATAATGAGTTCTCATTTTAAAAAATCGACAAAATAAAAAAATGTATATACATCAACAAAATATCACTAATATAAATCTAATACTAATATCAATAATTTTTAAAATTTTCTTTTAATAAAGTAAAATATTTATCTATTAAATTTAATATTTATTATAAACTTTTCAAAAAAATATATATTCATAAATTGAAATATCGATATTTACACTAACATTTAGAGCGGTGCCGGTACCAATTATCACGATTCCCATGGCCAAATCAACATCAGCCTCACAATCCTCCAAATTCCAATCCCACCTCTCCTTTTTTTCCTTTTTCTTTTTCTTTTTCTTTCTCTCCGAAATTTTCCCATTTCATTTTCCCTCAAATTCCCACTTCCCAATCAAAACCAAAACCACAAATCCCTAAAACAAAAGCCCACGTCCATTTGGACCCCCCGCTTCACTGTTCAATCCATCTAATCCCCATGGCGGAGGGGGCTCAGTAACCGCCTCTAGGGTTCCGCTTCATGACGACGAAACTGATTCCACCGATGGATTTGCAGTTGCAGGCCGCCGCCGCCGGTCCTCCTCAATACTCCGTTTCATTGGAGCCCGAGAAAGCCGGAATCGAGCAGGAACTGCAGTGTCTGGTTTCGAGTAAGGGCGGAGGTGAGGCGGCGAGCAAACTCTCGGAATCGGAAGTGCAGGAGGGGGAGGGAACGGCGGCGGTGGCGGCGGAGGAGGAGGGCGGACGGGAGAGGCTGAAGAGGCACCGGCGGGAGATGGCGGGCCGGGTATGGATACCGGAGATATGGGGGCAGGAGGAGCTTCTGAAGGATTGGATCGATTGCTCCGCCTTCGACGCCTGCTTGTTTCCGACCGGAATTGGATCGGCCAGGGCGGCGCTGATTGAAGAAGGAAGGAGAGCCAACAATGGCGGATTCCGACTGGAGAACAGGTGCTGAATTTTCAGTGATTTTTTTGTTTGGGGGAAATTTAATTGCAGTAATTAAAAAAAAATAAAAGAAAAGAAAGAAGAAGAACTAACAAATCCATTTCCCAAGGTTTGAATCTGAGTTTCCAAAATCTGAGGAGGGAGAGGATTTTGAATGTAAACAAAACAATCAAACAAAATGGTGCTTTTGCGTTTCGTCTATGGCTTCTCTCATATTGGCCATTTGTTTTTCCATTATTGTTAATTTGTACAATTTCTCTTTGCTACTTTCGATACCATTATTGTTAATTATTATTTTAATTAATCTTAATCCATTTTTATCTATTTGCATTTTTTTTTCAAATAATTGTGTGGTATGGAAATCTATTATTGATCTCATTCATATTGGTTTATATTTTTGCAATTTTCAGATCACATAATAGGCTTGCTTCATTCCCTAAGTAGATGTGGATGTTGTACCAGTGGTAATAAGAATTCAACAAAATAAACTTAAAATTCACCTCAATTGTTAAATATAGTATTTTTGTTTTTTAATAAAAATTAATTGTGTCTGATAGTTATTATTATTATTATTATTTTAATTCAATAAAAGAGTTAATGTTCCCCTCGGAAAAAAAAATTATGTTGATGTTGGCACAACCGTATTTTAAGTTTAAAAGAAATTATAATTTATGTGAAATTAAATAAATAATTACGCCTATGAAATAGGCTATAGCCAATTTGAGTACATAAGATATCTTCTTGAAGCAATCATCTACCTCACATTTCTTGATCTGGAAAAAAAAACATGTGAAATAATTATTGCCCTATTAATGCACTGCACATCTATTATGCTCATTTTATTGGAGAAATTTTCTAGAGAATTGCATTGTTTGGATAGTAGTTATTTGTTTGTTTGTTTTTTTTTTTGGGTGACACCTTAATGTATTTTTGAGTTCAATAAAAATGTTTTTCAAATTGTATAATATTTAACTACATTTTAATTTTTCGATTACAGACACACAATTCCTTCTAAGTTCTAATTGTTAGGTATCAGTACATGCATGACATTGTCAGGTAAAATTCTCAATAATCACGTATTGCAACAGTTAAAGTTTAACATTTTTTTTTACTTAATCCATCAAAAGCACTTTAAAAAAATTAAAGGCATTTGATAATTACATATTTAAAACTGATTTTAAAAAATTTTAAAATAATAAAAAATTACCTTAAAACGCTTTAAAGTGCCTACTGCTCAATTAAAAAAATGATATTACATTTACAAATACTGCCTTGAAAAGTCATTAATCCGAGCACTGCGAATCATTTGCTCCCCTCTGGCTAAGGAGTCAACAAACTCTAGAGATTTTGCAGACATGTGATGCATTTACTTCCCACAAAAAAAAAAAAAAACAAACAAACAAACCTACCTGCATTCAAACGGCTCCATTGCTCTCCCAATTCTATTGAGTTTTGGCTTTAACATGTTTGAAGCATGGTTCAGCAAACTCGAGTTCTGCCCGCTTTTGGTCTGTTTTCTTTCTTTAATTCAATAATTACAAGTTGAGAGATCGAATCATCGACTTTCGTACAGTAATAGATGCCTTATCTATTTTGAACTATACTCGAATTGCCATCTCCAGTCAATTTATCATTCACCAAGTCAGACATTATGATTTTTCACTAGAAACAATTCCCCTAAATAGGACCCAACAATAAGGTTAAAGACACCATAATCAAGAGAAATAAATGTTGAATGGATGCTCCAAAACACAGGTTATTGGAATTCTGGGTACTTTTCCGATCATCAGCTTGAACATTATAATTCACATAGTATATATGATACCTCTTGGTTATTATATAAAATATACTATCGCACAAACATGATTCGGAAAGTTAAGTTAGGAAATAGGAACCAGCTCCCATATCCTTATTGTACCATCGTCGCTCGCTGAAGCAAGCAGCCTCTTCTCCTGACAGAAGTTGGATTGAATGCGTTAGTACGATGTAAATCAGTATTTTAAAACAAAATGACGACGGAGAGGAAAAATGGGAAGGATTTCATGTTTAGTAGAGATAATAGCGTAGAATCAGTAATTTGAAATACATACTGGCTAAAAGGCAGAAATGACAGCTTTCACACCAAGGAGCTGAAGGGAGTAGCGACGGCAAAAATACCCGAGGGTACCCGACCTGATTGGGTCGTGGATTCCCCGGTTTGATCGGGGACGGGGGAGTTCCCCGCTCCGTCCCCGACCCCGCCCCGTTTAATTTTTATTAATGTTTTTATTTTTATATATTATATTAATAATAATAATTTTTATACTACTTTTGTCATGACTTTGTAGATGGAACTATTGTAGATGGAACTATTGGAGATGGAACTATTGTAATATTATGTTAATTTTCTTGATTTTTCCTGTTTTATATTGTATAACTTCAAATTTTGAGGTTTTAAACCTTCTTCTTAATTAAAGATTCATCGGATTGAAAAAACCAACCCATCAAAAATATCTAAAATATCGTGATTGTATTTAACTAAAATTTACACAATTCTATAAAATAAAAAGTTTATATATTTTTTAAAGAATTAAAATATTAATAAATCTTTAAAAATAATAAATAAAAAGTTAGGTCGGGGACGGGTTCCTTGAAGGGACCCTATCCCCGCCCCATCCCCGCCCCCAAATTTTCGGGGACGGGGTAAAATTCCCCAACGGGGCATGGATGGGGTGGGGATACCCCCACCCGGCTCCGCCCCACCACGTTGCCAACCCTAGAAGGGAGTAGGGGTAATTTATAACCATTAAAGTCAGATGGTTTTTTAATATCTATGAGCGTCTAGATGGTTTAATATCTGTGAACGTCTAGACTAACTTTTGTAGGCTCATACTCACTAGGATTATTAATATCTCAGGTGGCTACCATGGTGTTTGAATTAGGATGTAATTGGTTATGACTATAATTAAATTCCAGTCATGAGCTAATCTTAAATGCCAGCAAAAAGTTTGCATGTTGAAACAAGAGCCTTACCCCGGGGCTCCATTGCACTGAATTTACATCCATGTCATGGGCCTTCTCCTTCTTATAAAGCAACTGGAATGAAGATCCATCAACCTGCGATGAAAAGGGAGAGTGGTAAATACTTCTTCCTTTGACTCGAAAGTTCCACTGCATTTTCACATCTTGAAAATAAAAACATATTTAACCAACAGCTTAATACTCAAACTAAGCCACACTGAACTATGATAAAGAGTTTCCATCACATTAGAAATCCCCTTCCTAATCAGTAGAACAATAATTGTAATACATGAATAAATAACGGTCTCCATAAAGCTATGTGAGAGACAATACACAGGTCCAGACACATTATTGTACGGTCTGGCCTTCACACAATGTATTTTTGGCTATTTGCAGACCTTTAGAAATTAGGATAATAATATAGTGTTTATTTTTCACCATTAATGCGAGTAAATGCTAATAGTAAGAAGGCGGGGCAGGCATTCATTACCACTTTCTCTTGATTCTCCACAAACAAACGGATCGCATCATCAGCAGCTCCACTAGCAATTATGCCATGTCTGTCACATTCAAGTGCAAAAGTCATCAGCTTCGTAGATGAATGGTCAGAAATTACAATATAAGATGAGGAAAGGCTACAAAGCGTAGGTGATCACATATCGTACACAGAATAAACCATAATACGCTTTCCAATCAAGATTTGAGGATGACCATACATATTATTTTTTTTTTATAAGAAACATCAAAAAGGTGGAAGAGAGACAGCCTAAAGACAGAGGGTAGAGAGAACCCTCCCCAATGAACTAAACAATCAAGACTTACCAATCATGTAGGATGAGTTGGAGGCTATAATTACAAAAATACTTCTTGTGGGAAGAAATCCACCACGAAGCAACATGCTTAATATTCATACAAAAAGAATCTACCAAATTTGAAATATTCTAAAAAATCCGGCTGTTCCTCTCTTTCCATAAAAGCCAAAGAAGAGCTCAGGCAGCACACTTCATAAAACACCAGCTTTTCCTTTGAGGTTAGGTCCCCCAAAACCCTCTGATATAAAGTCTTCTATTCTCCTAGGAAGACAAAAAGAAAGATCCAGGTGAGAGGCAATAAAAGACCAAGCTTTTGTAGCATAGGAACAATGAAGGAAAAGATGGTCCAACCCTTCTTCATCCCTTAAGCACATGCTACAGACCGAAGGAGAGAGGACCCACGAAGGACATTTCCTTTGCAACTTGTCTGCTGCGTTGAGGCCTCTGTAATACAGGTGCCAAAGGAAAAATTTAACTTTCTTTTGGAACTTTGAAATGCCAAATCTGATTTGCCATGGTCGAACTTAAAATAGGGGAAGGAGAACTCAGGGCCAAAAACGTGGATCTAACTGAAAACATCCCCGAAATATCTGCTTTCCACCACAATCTGTCTCTGCCTTGCCCAATGATCACCCCCTCTAACTTTTCAGAAAAAATCCCCCATCTGCTTATCTCCCTCTCAGAAAGATTCATTCTAATGCCCAAATCCAAAGTTGAAGATTCTGCCGACCAACACTCTGCTATTGTAGCATTCTTCTTTAAGGAAAGAGTGTAGATCTCCGGAAAAGAAGCTGCAAGGGGAACACTGTCTATCTAGGCATCCTCCCAAAAACGAACTGAATTTCCAGCAGAGACTTTGAAGAGAGACAGCTTGTTGAAATCCATTTTCAAACCTTGAATATCTAACCAAGGTCTCCCCACAGAAGAACCTTTAGCAGGCTTCGGCAAGCAACCAAAGGGCTCTTCTCCATAGATAGCCGCTATGACTTTCCTCCAAAAACATCCTCTCTCTGTCGCAAAACGCCACAACCATTTCATCAGCAAAATCTTATTCCTCTTAGCCAAAGACCCGATACCGAGACCTCCCTTTTCATGCGGAAGAGCTGCCCAAGACCATTTCACCAAGTTTTTCCATAGAATTAACCACAGCTATCGGAGCTTTATTTATCAAGGGAATTTCCCGCAAAGAGCGATACTTCTAATAAAGTACATGCGATCAACTTTTCAATGAGCATAAATATTTGATCATCAATGTTCAATGAGTTTGAGAGCAGAGCCCACTAATTGATCTTAAATTATTGGGTAGTCAATGAACCTTTAGGATAATTAATACCATAAGTAGGAGGCCGAGATATTTTGAACTTATGGGCATTTGGTCAAAACCAGTAGTATTTACAAACTTTTTTTTTTAATAAGAAACCTGATACGTATGTATAAACAGGTAGCCAATTCTTTGACGTAAAGTACATGCGATGCACTTTTTTGTCAAGAAAATAGCTTTCATTATGACTTCCAATTGAGGAGGGTTTTTGTAACCCCTTTGGTTCTTGATAATGCCTCCTTGTGAATCTTATTCCTAATGAAATGAATTGAAATGTGATGCACTTTTTTGTCAAGAAAATAGCTTTCATTATGACTTCCAATTAAGGAGGGTTTTTGTAACCCCTTTGGTTCTTGATAATGCCTCCTTGTGAATCTTATTCCTAATGAAATGAATTGAAATGTATCTTGAAATGTGTTTCCTACAAGAAGGGGGAAATCAGCCCTCCCTCTCTTGATAATTTGTATTGGGGAAAAAGTAGCCTTGTAGGTGAATAAAGCTACTCATTAACTGTGTCTTTTAAAGTTGTTAGATATCGATTAAATTTACCCTAACCCATCAGCTTAAACTTTTGAGTTCGTGATTTAATCATATATAAGATAGTATAAGAGCAGGAAGTCTAGTCTTTTAACTCCTGTATTTTCATTTCCAACCCCGTTTCATATTGATTTCCACTTGTTTGGCCATGTTCAAATTTTCAAGCCTACAAGTGAAGGGGAGTGTTAAATATCCTATAAATGATTAAATTTATCCTGAACCATCAATTTAAGCGTTTAGGTCTATGGGTGATTTAATCATATTTAAGAAGACAAAATGAAGGATTATTTATCCCGGCTTTCCAGATGTTCATAAAATGGAGAAGAAATTAAACCAAGCACTCTATTACCACGACTAAATTTCCACACACCTTAACTTCTCTACTAACGACTGGAGTAATTGGCTTTAAACACTGTAGCACAAGAGAATAAAAATCTTTAAAGACCTAAAATTAAAATCTAGCGACTACATAGTTAATTTTACCTTGACCAATGACCAGAGTAGCACAAGAGAGATAAAAATATTTATAGACAGAAAATTAAAATCTTACAGCAATAAAGTGGTTAATATTACCTTGAACAGTGAACAGAGAAAATTGTTCGATCATGATAACCGGAAAGAGTGCAAGTATGCCTCCTAACAAAACCAGATAAAAGAACAACCTATCAGCATGCTTACAGGAAAACAGATATAACATTGTAGTTGGAAAGAAACGAAGATACTAATAAGATGGTCTCCGAGTATGCATCCCTTAGTACTGAAGAAACATTATCAGTTTGTTGATGTATTTAGTTGCACATGAAATGCTCTACTACATTACTTATGAGCATGCATGCACATCAAGACATTCGCATGCATAAAAATAAACATATAAACACTAAATATTCATAACAATGTCTAAATTCAAGGAAAGTAGGCATCAGAAGAGTCCTATAAGTGAAAAAAATCACCTTCTTGAAACCAGGTTTTAAGTTTGCTTTACTAAGTTAGGGTATTAAAGAACAAACGTAATTGCTAGAGCTTTACTTATGACAGTCTCAGACTATTTGACTCCTCCGATTACAAGGTTTTAATCAAAGGAGACCATGTCATTTAGATCAATGATATATATAATGAACATATGCTTTCCCTTTCATGCCAACGTTCATATTCAAGCACAAAAATCTACAAGTACCAACCAATTTCATAATAATAAAAGGAAAAATTACACATTGTATCTGAACATATCCTATCAATAAAGTTCTACTCACTCCAAGCCCACACAATCATAATGATGATGATGATGATGAAGTTTTTGTGTCCCTCACCATGGTGAATAGTCACCCCCAGAATGCAACCTTGTCCCATCCGTTTCCCATATTTTAAGGGTGAGATCATCACTGCAAAAATGGACCACACTCAAGTTAGATTCACCTAATGAATTAATTTCAAACTTGGTGTGAAATAATTTCATGACTTCCATATTACTAAGGAAATGGGGAAACTAAATAACTTCAAAAGAAAATTATAAAGTTTTATTGCTAACACGCACATAAATGGCCTACCTACAGGTAACCATTTTGTCTCCAGTTGCGTTGAAAGAAAGGGCCCAAACTGTAGAAGAGTGACCACTGGGAAGAAAATAAGCATAATAATTAAGTTAAACCTTGTTAAGCTGAAGCTAACTACCCTATGGCAATAAGAATGGATATATATATATATATATATATATATATATATATATAACTTAAAAGTTGTGAAAGCGACAAACAGCGAGAGAATGAGAGGGAAAGAGAAATAGTTATATACTTGTTAGATTCATCTAAAGTTTGAACGCAGTGCCAATCATCATTGTCATCATCACCTGCCCAAACCTGAAGTGGTTTCATCATCATAAATTAATAACATCTGTGTCAATCTCAAGTAATTTCCCTAGGCATGTAAAAAAAAAAACATATATAATATTAGAAGATGTCTTAGAATAACACCTTGATAGTATTGTCATAGCTACACGAGAATAAAAGATCCATGGTTGGGTGCCACTGAACCATTTTTACATCCTGTGTATGTCCTTGCAACACCGAAACACACTCATACTCATTGCCGGGCAATACTTCCCAAATCCAAACGGTTCTATCTCGACTGCATGTTGCAAGCAGAGAACCAGATGCATTCCAAGATACACTTTTGACCTCATTCTCATGACCCTAAACATCAACCAACGAGACAATTTTCAAAGCTTTCAATGCAATGATGAATAAGACAAATGCAGTAAAATAGCAGACAGCCCTATCCTTATGGATCATTGGGAGAAAAGCTTGCAATGAATAGTTATGTTTATATATATAATTCTTGATAGGAAGTACTACCTCTAGAGTGGAAACACATTCATAATCACCCCCGACATTCTGCCAAATAGCCGTGGTGGCATCAAAGCTTGCCGTGGCCAATGATTTCCCATTTGGCGACCAAGCGCACGACCTAACAGTTCTAGTATGCGTTTCTTCTAAAACTTCCTGCAAATAGCACTACATTAGCATTTCAGCTCGCAATGTCAAACACCTATAGATTCCGATGAGTATCTTATAACCGAATGGAAAATATCAAATTGCACAAAGCAAAAAGAACTCATGGAATATGAGAAACTCTCACGGTTTCATAAATTCAGCTGCTTAGGTTAGTTATCCAATTCCAAATATTTCGTGAAAACATCAGAGTAAAAGAACTAGTAGCTCTATAAACAATTTCCACAGAACCGAAATGATCCCATCGATGTTCAAAGCCAAGACGACATGACCTACTCTAGTAATCAGCCATCGAACATATTTACAGATGAAATAGAACCTTGCAGTTCCACGAGCCAGATGAGGGACATTGCTCCCATATACGAACGGTCTTATCGCCACTACAGGAAGCAAAAATAAGTGGAATTCCTTCAACTCCGGTGGCGGGATTCCATGCCAGACTCCATACCCTATCAGTATGACCTTCAAGCTTCGCAGCCTCCTTGAGCTCGAATCGCCCATCCCAAAGCTCCATCACAAGAATGGTGTTCGCTTGCAAAATCGTCGGGAATCTAGGAAGAGTATCAAGCCCTTGGTCCACAAGTATCCGAGATTCTTCAGCTGTGCTAAAATGGCGGGGAAGGGATCAGCACGCGCCGCCGCGGATTCTCTCCTCGATGAGTCGTCCGCTTTCAGAGATTCACACATTAAATGAAGTAAGACGACATTTCACGTCTCTAGGGAAAATGGAATAATGTTCCGACTGAAACGGTTTCGTTTTAGTTAACTTTATAACTAAAAAATGTTATGCCTTATCATTATATTAAAAAAATATATATAAATAAATAAATTCAAAACCAGCGTAACTGTCTTAAAAAAAAAAAAAACACCACTAAAAAATTGTAAATTCAATCCTCAACCCCTGCATATTGTAGTAAAAAATGTTACATATTTTATTTGAGCAGTTTTCATATTAAATTTTGGTATTTTGTACCTAGACCCATTTTGGGTGTGACGTAGAAAAATCTAGCTAAAATAAGCCCAACTAAGATAAAATTCGAGGGCTGCGCAATGCACATGCTCATTGTGCACTGGTTTTGGGCTCAAATTTTATCTTAGTTGGGCTGGGCCTCATAGGTGCACATTGAGCGGGTTCAAGTGGTTCTTGTATGACTCATAATCCAGAGGGCTACAAAGCCTCATTTAGTGCGGCTCGTTGGGTCATACGCTACACTTGCCAAGAGTTTGAGCATCCATCCATTATTGTGCCGCCATGGTCATGCCATATTAGGTAGCTTACAGGTGCGCAAACACCTTCGCCCCATGTTGAGCTGCTTATAGGTCGACCTTACTTCAATCCACCATTATAGGTCGGTTATAGGTCGATCTCACCTCAACCACCATTATAGGTCGACTATAGATTGGCTTATAGGTTAACCTCACCTCATCCACGATTATAGGTTGGTTATAGGTAAGCTCTRCCCAAGATCAATTCGTTCACACTACCACATCTTTTATAAATAGAATGACTTATGACCTTTCAAGGTACGTCATTTCCTCTCAAAACCATTCTTTACTTCTTTCATCTTAAACTCATATACTGAGTTAAACATCAAAGTGTGGTAGGCTAGCAGCACGTCAGCATCCACCCACCTTCTCTTTTTGAGCCAAGATCTCAGGTCAATTATAACTCCCTCAATCTTCCAAACAACAAGATGTTATCCTTCCTCTATTCACAATCCATCTGGTCATGCCTTATCCTAGCTAGACCCAATCGAGTGGAAGTATACGGTTCAATTAACCTCAACTTTCAGTTCGACCAGCTTCCCAAAAGTTGCTTCTAACACCTTACATAAAAATACATTTAAATTTTTGGCTGATTTAAAAAATGAAATAAAATTTAGAAAACTACTTCTTAATGAATTGAACAAATTTCGTAACCATATTTGTCAAGAGATTATACCAAACACAAAAGTTTTATAGTGGGGTGTTCACCATTTATACTAAACCGAAGCGGTTCGCACGGACCGGTAGCGGTTATTCCACCAGAGTCGAAGCGGTAAATCCGGTCGAGTTCCCGGCAGTTCGCCTTCGACAAATCAAGCATTTCCATTCCCGTCTTCGACAAAGGGCGCGAAAAGTTTTCTGCGAACCCTAACGCATAGATCGGAATTCAGAAGGCGAAGACTAACGAGAATATCTACCATGAATTCAGCAGGTCGAAGAAGCGGAGGAGGCCTTCTCGAAGGTCTGTACAGAGTGATTATGCGACGTAATTCTGTTTACGTAACATTCATCATCGCCGGTGCTTTCGTCGGGGAACGGGTAATGTGTAGATCTCATCCTTTATACTAATTAATGTATTATTTTGTTATGCTTTCCTTCTTATTTTTTGGTGGATTGTTGATTCGTTTTCGAGAACCATGGGCGTGTGATCTGAGGATATAGTTTTTGCCAATCATGTATATTGTTACTAAACTTCGTGGATCAGTGGCTTTATCTTGACTGATTAATTTAATTTTTTTTCAAACGAAATTATCTTGCTCGTGTGTCCTGGCACGCTGTCAAAAGTTGATGGTAAATTGTTGAATTTATGTGCATGAGGAGTGTCGATTAGAAACAGAGGCTTCATTTTACGTGATTGATTTAAAAGCTCGTTGATCATGATTGCGGTAATGCCACTTGAAATAGAAGCATGAATCTGGCCCATAATAGTTCCGATTCTGAATTCATGTGAAGCAACTTAGTTTGTCTTTCTCCATGTATGGAAATGTGGGATTTGGGCATCACTTGATCTGCTTACTGTAGTCACTAGTCAGACGACTTTATTTCTTTCTTTAAATTTTGTGCTATTATGAAAAACATGGGAGTGATATCAAGAAAAAAGGAAGATAAGGATTTTTTTTGTTTGTTTGTTCTGTTATTGTAGACGTAATGGGCATTGGTCTACATAATTTTAGCGCGAGACTAGAGAGTTGCATGGATTTGTGTTGTTTCTTTAAGTTACTAGTATCTGATTTTACCATAATGGCTTGGATTTCGTGGTGCAGGCCGTGGATTATGGAGTTCACAAGCTCTGGGAGCACAACAATGTCGGGGTATGGAACTTAGCACCATAATTTAATTTTCTTCGTCTTTCTCTGTATGTATTTCAAATCTTTCTATGAGCTCTCTCTAATGGTCAACTTGGCTGTTTTTGTGTTGTGTTGTACACTGGGTTAGAATGTTTGATGTTTTATCATGGATGTTTTGGCTCCCATTTTCAATAGTCAGCTTCAAATCACTCATCAGTTCCAATTTCTATTTGTGAACATTGTGTTGAATGTTATGGCATTGAAGTTAGAAATTTTGCATTTTCTTGAACTCATTGGTCGTTGATTTCCATTCCATTATCTACTCTAAATTCAAAATGACTTCCTGGTGTAGTGCATCAGGATGCATATGAAACTCTCACATGTATATTCTAAATACAAGACTATCAAGACCTGTAGGAACAATCATATGATGTCCTTGAAACAATTGAAGATGGAAACCAACAACAATAAAGTAGTATTTTATATCATTTTCTATCTGCAGTGTGATGCTTTCTTTCTCCTTTTTATGTTCTCAAGTTAAAACGTTCTTGAGTTCAATATAGTTTTAACGTCTACAAGGTTAAGGTTGGATTGGAAGTTCCCTGAGGTAATCGTGACTCAAATATAATTTATCTATTATATATATGTGCAAATCATGTTCTCGTGGTTTAAAATTAGTTTGGTTTCAAGCACTCTTGTCAAATGCCTTTTGCACCCTTTATATTTGTATGTCAAATGACCTGTTAATAATTAATAATGAGTCTCTAGAAACGTTTTCCAAAGTTGGTTTGCATTCAAGAAGTCTTAAATAGAGTTTCTATTTCTCCCATGACTTCATTAGCGTTGTCATTTGGTGAAGAAGTGCCCTACATTAGCAAAATGGGCAATGTGTGAGCCTTTATTTGTTAATTACAATGGCCTTACTTAGCTGATGGATTAAATGGAAGGAAGAAACATAAGGGTAGCCAAAACTGTTCTTGAAACTCGGGGTATGATTTACGTGATTGACAAATCATATATGTAATTTGCAATCATATCTAGTTTCTATTTGGTTTCACTTTTTCCTTCAATTAAATGTTGGTCTATATTATCCTACAATCTTACTTTGGAAGAGATGTTTACCTACATATGAATGCTATTACACTATTCTTGCACTGAATTGATGCCTTTCTTAACTTATTTCCAACTTTATTTTGAGAGATACTTTTAATGAAAATTCTATTTTGCCATATGATGGTCTTGTAATTATGCAGAAACGGTACGAGGATATTTCAGTTTTGGGGCAAAGACAGTCAGAAGAATGAATGAATTTGTTAGGCACTTGAAAGCTACACAGAATCATGGATTCAAGAGGTAAAAAACTGGTGGCTTAGGATGGTAATAAATGAGAATGCCATTTTCCAATGGGAAAACGTTCTCTCTTTTTGGTCTGGAGAGTTTGTGTTTCTTCATTAGATTATAATCATATTTTATTTGATTAAGTTTTGGAGGTACAAAATTCTTGTGTATTACACTTGATCGGTGAATAAACGAACATATCAAACATGGGCTAAAAAAACCGAACCAAGCAGTGAGTTTTGGTTTGGTTAGTCGTTTTTTATCAGTTTTGACCACCCTGCATAAGGCCACACCAGGGAACTTCTTGTGCAGTGAATTTGATGGGGGCTAATCACAAGTTCTTATCCTTTTTGCTAACGCATAAGATTCAAGTTAAATGGCAAAGAAATGCATTTCTGTACTTTGATGGAGAAAGTAAATTCTTGATAAGGTGTTTGGCTCCCAAAGAGTAAAAGATGTGTCGATATATCCATAAATTAGAAGTCTCGACATCGATATTAAGGATCAAATAATATTTCTGATATCTTATATATGGTACAACACGTGAGGTGGGAATTCGAACTCACGACCTTTTGTCGAGGATAAGTGCTTAAATCAATTTAACTTCGCAGGTTTTTTCTCATATAAATATTAATAAAACATGAAACAAAAATATCATTATAATATTGATAACAAAATTTATAACTAATTATAGAAATAAACTAACTTCTTTATTTATTAAAATAATTTTTATAAATTTCTTGGTTTACCAAATTGTCTAATGATGTCAATATTTTATCGTAACATTGAGATTTTAATAGCTTTAATCGACAACAATAGTTGCTTAATATCTTCGGATTGACACAAATGTAACTCAAAATTAAGAAGTTTGATTTCATATTTAATACTCACCTGTTTTGGATTTGCTCAGGTTAAGACTTGCCCTCATTTTTTAGGGTAAAATATATTTTTGGTCTGGAAAGTTTTAACTTAATTTCTATTTTGTCTATTAAGTTTAAAAAACCATAATTTTTTATCATTAGAATTTAAATTTAGTTTCTATTTGGTCTAAGTTTCAAAAGTAACATGTTTGTTTCATGAAGTATTAGTTTAGTTTTTAATTGATGTGTCAGTTCATAAAAAATACACATCATTAAAGTCTAGCAAGCATAGGTTAGTTAACAGTTAACACATCATCATTCAATTATCTCAACTCAACTCAAGAGTTAATTAGAAATTAAATTCAAACATGAGTGACCAATTAAAAAGTAAATTCAATTTTGAAGGACTAATTATTATTTTTGAAATTGAAGCTTAATTTAAGTGTAAGAGACTAAAATTGATGGTTTTTTAAACTCAATGATTAAATAGAAACCAAATTCAAATCTTATAGATAAAAATATATTTTTTATATTACATATAAGTTTGTACAAATATTTTTTTTTTCACAAATCTAAACTTTTTAAGTTTATTTTTTCGACATAATTTAAATTTATGAGTTCAATATTTTATGAACCTTTTAAAAGTATTTTCATTAAAAAAAATTGAAGAAAATTAATTTGTTCAATTTAAGGTAGAAGAACAAAAATAAATTAAATGAAAGTACAAAATGAATTAAAATAGTATTTAAATTTAAAATAATTAAAAAAAAATTACAGAGATTAAAATGATATTTACACTCAGAAGAAGGATTTTTTTTTTTGAAATGGAAATGGAATAACGCTTTTGGGAAGCAAATTCTGGTGAACCAGCTCCTCTCGCTCCCTCTCTTCCCTGCAGAATCTCGACCAATCTTTGGATCGGCGAGAAAATCAATCAATCCATCTTCAGAGATCCGCGACACAATAGCCTGAATCTGCAGGTCTTCAGATTACTGATCTCTGTTTACGATTTTCAAAGGTCTGGTTTCGATTTCCGCAGCTGATTTTTTTTTTCTCCGAATGTTTTTGAACTCCCTTGCTTTGATTCTCTCTTGTTTCATTAATCTTTCAAAAGAGGAAAAAACCCTAGCCGTGGTTGCTTCCTAATCGATCTCTCGTCTCAATCTCTCAGCAGCAATGCAGAGCATTAACTCATCAACTGAAGAACGCAGATTAGAAGTTCGAAAACTAGAGATCTGTGACAAGAACAAGGGCTTCATCGAACTATTGCAGCAACTAACGGTTTGCGATTCTGTGACGGACAAAGAATTCGAAGATAGGTTTCAGGAATTAAGCGCCCTAGGAGACGACCTCGTCATTTGTGTCATAGAGGACGATCGGTCGGGGAAGATCATCGCCACCGGAAGCGTTTTCATCGAGAAGAAATTCATTAGAAACTGTGGGAAAGTAGGGCACATCGAAGACGTGGTGGTTGATTCGAGTGCTCGTGGGATGCAATTAGGGAAGAAAATCGTCGGGTTTCTTGCGGATCATGCTCGCGCAATGGGATGCTATAAAGTGATTCTTGATTGCAGCGTTGAGAATCGAGGGTTCTACGAGAAATGTGGGTTCGAGAACAAGTCGATTCAAATGGCGAAATACTTTAATTGAAGAAGCCAGTGTGTTTCATCTTTGCGATTGTAAGTAGATTTGTTCTTGAAGAATTTTCTGCGCAATTATGATGGATTCATGTTTCTCTTGCTTTGATAATTTCTTTAAACACTAATTGCTTGAAAATACTTTGCGAACTTATCCTCCTCACAGTTAAATATTTGGAAAAAATCTCTGTTTTTTCATTGTTCTCCCTTAGCAATTTAATGTTGAAAATAAGCTTCCTAGCCAAGTATTTTCCTAATTATTTGGATTTCTTAGGTCTCAATTTCTTAAAAATGAACTTCTTCATTAAAGACCCTTGCAACAAATAGTATCAAATTGACTTATGTAAAATCAAGCTTGTTTATAAATTGAAAAGAAAGATACTTTACAACTGAGACGAATTCAGAGCACAAGTGAATAGGGTACTTTCTTCTTCTATTGTCGAGCTCGTCTTTTCGAAAGACACGTTCGAGGTAGAGAGACATATTAAAGGTCAAATGTATCTCTTGAGAGACACATATTACCCTCTTTTTTTTTTTTTTACTTCTAATTTTAAGAAAAGTATTGTGCTATCTCAAAATGCTAAGGTAAATGTTTGATACTTCTACTTCATATAATGATGCAAAATGTTCTGTGCTATATTTCCAATTTGTTTCACTTCATTTTACAGTGTTAAAATGATAAGAGAAGATCAGAATCTGCCATTACCAAGGCCAATCAATTTTTTACATAATAAATACTGATTATGCAGTCTAACCCTGAAAACACAAACTTGGTTATGGAGCGCAGTCTCAATCTTCAGCACTCTCCCAAACAAAGATTCAATTTCTTTCACCAACCAAAATTCGAAGCCAACCTCGTACCCTGGTGACTAATCAACAGGCTTGTTGAAACATCGGCGATTTCGAACCCACGGGTCATTGTCAAGACCTCGAGATCATGGAACTACATAAAAACAATAAACTAATGAGAGAAATTCACATAAGACATTAATGTGTCAATTGATATAAAGAGAGTTAACTGAGCTGTAGAAGCAAAATAAGAGGGAAGTTCCATCATCCAAGACTAATCGAGAGGTCTAAAGTTCTTTAAAATTTGTGGTACTATAGGAGTATGAATACACTTTCCATTCAATGATTGTCACGTCAACATCATATTTAAAATGACGTGAGATCCACCAACATTAAAGAATTATTTATAACCAAAAATCATAATGTAAAAGAGGATAGGTACTCCCCTAGTGTTGGAAACCATATTAATTAACTAGATCTTTCCTTCTTCTCCTTAGAGTACTTGATGGGTGGTTTGCCACAGACACTTGATTCCAATTTAATCTTCCTTATTTTCCCCTCTTTCCATTGTTGGTCATTACAGACATTCATGAAACTTACAACATTGTTTCAAGAATTGAGCCCCAGAGTTGTATCCTTCTCTTCATTTTTCCTTTTGATCGTATTAGTGGTTCTCTGCCTATTCCACGACTTCACAGAAGACCCGATTAAGCAAGTTTTTGGGTTAAAACCAGGAGACAGAATCACAATCAAGGAAGCTTCTCTTCTCCCATTCCCCCTATTTACTATATATTTTCTTTTTGATATCCATGAGTGTTCAGGCCAACTTGTGTGTACCTCAACTAATCTCACGGAACAACTGTCTTAACCTACTGCATCTGGTTGTCAAGGTAACTTGTAAAATATTAAATCTTAAGTAAGTGACCACAATGATTTGAATCATTCCCTCTGGACCTTTTACTATTTACATTTGGACTTTTCACTATTTACATGGGTTCTTATTTACTACTAAGCCAACCCATGATGTACATGCAAGGTAAAAATATCATGGAAAATATTTTGCACTCTAATACCGTTGCAATGCAATGTATGAACGTACAAATATTCTCAAAAGAAATATGAATTTCATCCTTAGTGTGGTCGATATGGTAAAGTGCAGATAAACAGAAAATATAGCTTCTTAAGCTCTGTCGATAGGTGAATTGGCAAACAGTGATTATTGAAGAGTGAAAAGTAATACATACATTACCAGTTGACACACCAATTCTCTAATCTGACTTTTCGATCTCTCGGAACTTCCTTTCCCATTCTTGGAGCTCATAGTCTTGCTCAATTAAGTCTCGATCAGTACTATATACAATTCGATCCTGACCAATTACAGTTCTTTGGGCCATGTCTCGAGCACTGAGAAGCTGATGAGATTAAATTCAAAGAATTAGAGACTCTCATGGAACAAAATATCCGCAGAGATGTAAACAGATATGCTTTTCTAATAGAAACAGAATGCTTAATAAAATTAAGAAGCAGGTTCAGGAAAATTAATAGCATCACCAGAGAGGATAATACTTCCCAGCCCAAAATTAAGTGCATCAGCAGGCAATTGTCCCACATGATGTGTAATGTTCCACTCAAAGAAAATGCAACTTATGGCATGCATGCAAATGGTGAAAAAGACATTGATAGAGATCTCAGAATGATGCTAAAAGATGACACTGGTGTGAAAAAAATAGGGCTTTGTTCATATGGTACTTTCTTCTTAACGCATGCACCAACCATTTAGAAAACATCCGCCATTAAAAGAGATGATCAGATCTACGGAGAGCAAACTTCTTCTGGTGATCTAATATTTAATTACCTTCCGTCTGAGTGACACATCTGGCAATTCAAGGGCTTGGGCACGCTTTTGCCTTGCTTGGTTTCTTTTTCCTATTTCAGCATTTCTCTTCTGGATAATGAACCACCGGACCAATGGAATCGTGAAGAAAGAACCAGCATATATCTGCATAGTTTTCCTCGTAATTATAAAAATACAAGCCAACTAATTCATTGGACAATTATACGATAGATAGAAGTAATTAATGATGTTAAAGCAATTTCTGAATTTTGAAGTTACAACGAATCAAACCTGCAGTAGAGGAAATATATCCGATACAAATTTGATAAGTCCACTTGGTTTAATAGCAACATCCCTACAAAATGGAATTGGGGAAAATTATTAGATGTTTAGAGAAACCACAATTAAACAACCCAGTCCAAATATCCATACTTCAACATGGTTCCAAGGATTATAACACCAAATAGATTCAGCCCTCCCAACCCAATGGCCATTGCTCTCTCTGAAGAAGTTGTTTTACTGCAGAAAAATTTTTTCCAGATCATTGATAAATTTAAATAATACTTCCCAAGAAGAAAAAAGGAACTTAATCACGGTACCTAAAGACCCATTTCTTTTCCTTGAAAAATTTTTCAACCCCTCCAACCCAGTCAGCCCATTTTCTACCCACATACTCCTTCCTTCCACTCCGCTGAGAAGAAGCTGTGCGCTGTAGGGAGGGAAATCGATACAGAATATTTCCCTATACATAAAGAACTTTTAGTGAATAACTTTTATTAATAGAAAAAAAAAGTCAGATATCAAAAAACAAAGCGCAGAAGAGGATAAGAAATTCTTTACGAAAAAAGTACAAGTTACAAAAGTTTTCCATTTAGAATATTAGAAGTCATAATAAATACCAAATTTCAAAGATTTCGCATATTTATACTAACAATAGGGACAAATTATGTCCCTTAACATGTTAAAAATCCTTTTGTTTTCCCCTGAAATTAAGCTAAAAGCCCAAATGTGAGGCTGATATTGCATGCTTCCAAAAAATCATTTCCTTTTACTAGCAAATGCTCTCCTCCATAAATATTCTATCAAGTAATAAGTTTTCGTCTAACTTTAACAGTTTAAGCTTTTAGGGATAATTTTAATTTAATATAGAATTAGAACAGAAGATCTAAGTTTACATCATGGAATACTATCTCATTCTTCATTTCAATAAGACCGATACATTGGCAGAAATATAATGTCTACAGTGGAGATTATACTCCAATATCAAAATCATTATCCATTACATAGCTTTGTATTAGCATAACGGCGCCTCAAGGTGGTGACTGACTTGTGTTCGTATGTTATTGACATCAAATACGGGTCTAAGTGATAAACAGAGCTAATTGCATCCTTTCAAGTACTTCGTACCTCTTTAAACATACCTCTTCATCAATTTCAGGTTGGCCATCAAAACGTAAAAGAACTGGTAAAATATATGATTCATCATCCTGCAACCATCAAGAGGATGAAACAAAGTCAAACAGAAAACAAAGATTTGAATTACACTAAAAAATGAGTTGATTCCACCTAGAATGTCAAATAGCCGTCAACCAACAATGATTGGCGACCTCAATAAAATTATTCATATCTTGGAGAAGGCATCAATTCTTAAGGTTGATTTTTTTTGCTAGATTCATCATGGCTGGATCTCTTGTATGAATATTCAAGAGAATTGCTTACCCACCCTTATAGGGATTCTGGAAACTGCTTCAAGTTCTCTTACATGTTAACTTGCTCTTCAGAAGATCATGTGGGCGGACCTTAGCCAGAGGTCATCAAGGTCATTTTGACTCATTTGGAAGTATTCTCATCTAGATCAAGGTGTTTGAAAACCCAAGATAGAATCAAAATTCATGTCTCTCTCCTAGTTGATGTGTGCCATGAGCGAAACAGCTTTTTGGTAGTAGTCGCGACCAACTGCCATCAGTTGTCATCTCGTTGGTAAAGCGAGAACTTCAAGCCTGATTTTTGGTAGCACACCCCACACAAGCACCACCACAAAGGGTGGATGGGGAGAGCTACAGGCAATGCCCTATGCCCTTTCAGTTTGATTGGAGGAAATTGTTTCACAGTTCTAACTTGATCTTGTCACTACTCAGAGGAATTAGGGACACACTGTACTCTATTTTGTGTGGTCATTACTACAAAAGGAAAGCCAAAACCATATGGCTAAATGCAGTCTGGTTGAAGACGAATAGGACAGTCTTCCCAGGAGAAGAAAAAATATTGGAGGTAATGTGCGAGAATTGTGATTTAGTTTTGTTTGGAATGCTTTACAAAAGGATTTTTGTAACTATGGCAGTTATCTGGTTTGTGCCAATTGGAGAGAGCTTTATAACTCCTACTTTTGCCTTGCATCTAAAATGTTGTTTATAATTTAAAAATATATATAAAGAAACAATGTACAAAATCTAACATTAACTTACCATGTTCCCCTCTCTCACATCCAGATATGGTGCAAGTTCTTCAGCAGTTACAACACCACCATTGGAGGTAATGTATTGCCCAATCTGCACGTATAGCACAAAATGTTAACTGATGTCAATGGTTATGTTTAGATATATATAATGTCTACAAACCGCTCATAGATGACAATTAAAACCAACTTCAGACTTCCTATTACAGAAGTCAAGTACTAGAAAAAACCAATGAGAAGCTGAGATATATTTGATGGTACATATGATGCAAAAACAGTTTCTCATCTTCTCAATATAAGCAAGATAAAGTGGGGATAAAGTTAAGCGAGTATAAAGAAAATGAAGAGTGATGATCTAGAAAAATTCTGAAATTATCATCCATCTGAAGAAACTTCACAACCAGCTTACTAACTTCTACTTCTATTTGTCTTAATAATCAATAGAAAACTAAAAACCTTCAACATAGCGTCACAACAGAACATGGAAGTTTTTCAAGAAATCAAGACTCAGAGAAAGTTCATCCAAGAGTGGAAAACGTTAATAAAATAAGGAAACTAAATACAGAACCGAAAACCCCTTTGAGTCTCATACGTAACTTCAGAACATAGGGAGTTCATTAAGAACTACAATCATGTCAAAATTATTGAGCGAAAAAGTTCACAACAGTGAAAAAGGAAAATAAAATATTGAAAGTAACGGACCACTGAACACAGTCCTCAAATATTACCAACTTCCATCTCTCTTCTTCGATTCCTTGATTTGGATCACCATCGCCAAAAACAAATGAGAAAATCTAAAAAACAGCAATTATAAAGTTAGCATTTAAGTTCTCAGCTTAAGTAGTACACAATCGTAATAAAAACTAGAAATCATTTAATCACATACAGATTCAATGAAGTTCATCTTATTATCTTCTGTTTGTAATCTACGTCTCCTATAGTAGTATGGATCCCAGTACCTAAAACGGTATCAACAAGAGGAATAATTGCCAAAAGTCCTCTACAAACAAAGCTGTAAATTGCATAAATATATATATAGTATGCATATATTACCAAAAAAGGTCAGTTGGACTCAAATAGAACGTGAATCCTGAATCATATGATCTGCCACGTCTTCCGCGATTATCCTCTTCACTGTATCATTAAACTTGGATCAATATTTGCAGTTACCTTGAGCCAATACTCTATAGTGGTTCATGAATTCAATCTTACAAAAAGAAGTGATAGTGAAAATAATAAGAACCTTCGGCTCGAAATAAGAGCAATAATTGTAGTATATACAAGAACGATTGAAGCAATTAGTGCCGTTCCAAATGAAACCCTGACAAGATATTCAGCAGCGGCCTGAAAATTGAGTTAATACCGCCATTACAACGCACAAATATTGTTCCCAGAGACTAAAACTTTCAGACAGAAACTCAACACTCCCTGACTAATACCTTTGACTTCTCTATAAGAGGTTCACATTTTATCCAGAATGATTTGGCTGCAAGCTTTGAACGATAATCTTTGGGGAAAACATAGAGAACGTCGCCCTCGTCAGAAACCTGTTAAGACCATCTTGAGAAAATATTCAGTTACAGAATTAAGAACTTCAAAAGGCCTATAACTTGCATTTACAAATAGAACGAATCCAGTTTTTCCCGTTCTCATTCCTAAGAGAAGAACAATAACTTCTGCGTATCCAACTTGGTGTTGTGTTTGGTTAACTCTTCCATTGATACGCAATTCTATGAGTTAATGATAAGTACCTCTAAAAAGCCATTTGTATCAGCAGCTAGAGCTTGCAAAGCCTTCTGAGCTTCATTGAGCTTGAGTCCCGCTCTACTTGCAACGTCCCCAATGGTTACTCTCCCTCCACAGGCGTCCACAGCCTCCATCGCTCTCTTTCTCACATCCGACGGCAATTTATCGCTCTCCACAGCGTTTCCAGGTCTGATATCGGAAGGAATGTCAATGCCCGCTCTCACGACCGGAACCGAACCCCTTACCCTGGATTCCGGCGGCGAAATTCGCGTCTGAATGGCCGGAAAAGTGACGGGATAGGGCTTTAAGGAAATTGAGGGTTTAAGGGTGATGAGAGGGTGGAAATAGAAGCGAGAACTCTGTGAAATGGCGAAGCAAGTGGATATTGTAGCCATGATTCCCAGACTTGACGAACTTGGAGCTTCAAGTTTTGGCCATGGAGATCGAAATGCGTGCAGTGGATGACTACTGTATCTCTTCGGCGAGTGGCTCTGATTGGGAGTTGCTCGGATTTTTTTTTCTTTTATTTTTTGGTCCTCTTTCTGTCGCGCGAATCTCGGTCTCAAGTCTACTATATTAACATTTCAATTACGCGGGGGAAATAATAATAATAATAATAATAATAAGCAAACATAACAAGTAATTGACAAATTTGACCATGTAATGTGATTTCTTCCTCTTCGAGTAATCAGGCATCTGTTCAACCAATTTCATCAAATTAAATTATCAATTTTAATAGGTGACAAAATTAATAATTCCTTCAAATCAAATTAAAAATTCTCCTATGGGTTAATCAATAAAAAACAAAATTTTTGTAAGAATAAAAATAAAAATAAAAATTTAACCACATCCATGGCTATCTATAAATGTCTCGTCCCATTTAATTTTCTATCACCACAAAATTTCCAACAAAATTTAATGGGATTAGGACGGGAATTCTAAGTAGAGAATTCAGGGGAATTTAGTTCCTATTATGTCTTTTTTTCGTTTATTTTTTATTTCTTAAAATTGTTTTTATTATATATTGCTTTAAAATAAAATTTCAATTAATTACTTAATTTATAATGATAAACCTGTCAATTTTTGGTGGCGGGTAGAGAACAATAAAATTATTTTTTCTAGTACATGTATATATAGAGAACAATAAGATTTGATTATTTTATTTATGAGTGTGTATATATATTTTAAAAAGGTGAAACGGGGAATATAAACTTATTCTCCATCCTTGTGCCCAAGGTAACAATATGAAGCTTCTTCCATCTTTGCCTTGCAGGAAATCTAAATAGGAATTCTCCGTCCTGTTTACGCGGGTCACTGTGGAATCTCATCTCTACGAAAAACAGACTTCTCTACCCACAACTAATATTGAAAAGCTCAAAACCTAAATACAAAATAAAAACCAACCATAAATATGTATATTAAAAAATAACAATAAAAACCTTTATTAAAAACCAAAAAACACAATAGTAATCTTATTCTACTATTAAAAACCTTCATAGTTACCTCAAAATTTTAAAAACAACATACTTAACTAATTAAGGATTCAATTTTATCGCTTATTTAAGTTGATAAGTTGAATGTTTCGAATTTGGAAGGTTTAAAGTTTAACTTGAAATATTAAATTATATACATTGGTAAATATTTTGTAATAGTAACTTAAAAATAATTTTTTGGGCCTGATAGACCATCAGCCCAACTTGAAATACAGTATTTGGGCCAGTTGTTTTGCGCATAAGATTCAGCCCACATGGTAGGCCCAGGATTATAAATTTCAGCCCATCTTAAATAGTGGTTGGTGGCGACGCTATGAAAATGGATTCCCGGGAAAAATCTTCTCACCATCACCGAAGCCTCACAAACTCCACTCTCTGCAACAGAAATTTGAAATCGCCGAGCAAAAATGCTCCACTGCAACCCTCTCGTCCTCTCCAAAACCTCGTTCGGATCTTCAACTCCTCCTCCTTCAAGAATCATTCACAGATTGTCCTTAAGCTCCGTCGTCGCCGATTCTACGGTCAGGAACAGCGCCACTGTAGCTACTTCACCGTCGCGAACGACCATTTCCGCGCAGGAAGCTCGAGTCTCTCTTGTTTTTGCTCTCGCTTCCCAAGCATCTTCTCTCTCTCAGCGCGGTAAATGTCTCAGTATTTGATTTTGTGATTAATTGTACTCGAAGTTTCTGTTCTTGTTTAATCCGATGTTATGTGGTTGTTCTGCAGTTTTGTCGGAATTGGCTACCGAAACTTTGAAATATTTGTTGCCTAAGAGGTTCGAGAGTCGGAATTTAGAGGAGGCTTTAATGGCAGGTATTTTTATTTTTTCTTGGAGAACTGTGTTGGTTGGTTGTGAATGTTGCACTTGCTAGTTTTGTCCTGCGATTTAGTTCTAATGTATTTCAGCTCGTATTTCTGTCTTTTTATTTGTCTGAGTTTATTGACTGCTCTTGATGAGTTAATCTAGTTCCCGATCTCGAGACTATGGAGTTCAAGGTCTTAAGTCGGAGAGACGAATATGAGATAAGGGAGGTTGAGGTATAATTTCCTCACTCCTCAATTTACTTTTGTACAGCCTTATTGCTTCATTACTAAAGACTTACTCTAACAATTAGCTCACAAACTTTGCATTGATCGATTGAAACAGCCTTACTTTATAGCGGAAACAACCATGCCTGGAAAGAGTGGATTTGATTTCAGTGGTGCATCTCAATCTTTCAATGTCCTGGCTGGGTACCTTTTTGGTAAGGTAGATTATGAAGTATCCGAGATGAAATTTGTTAATGTTGATCCCTGTTCGTCCTCTAATTCTAAATCTGGTTCTAATTCTAGAACACGGTGAAAGAGAAAATGGAAATGACAACTCCTGTTTTGACGAGTCAATACAAATCTGATGGGGAAAAAATGGATATGACAACTCCTGTAATAACGAAAAATGTAAGTTCTTCACATGTAAAACTAGTTAGACCTCTTCTTTCATTCATATTTTCAAATATGAAATTTATGAGTTTTCCAGATCGTGTATTATGAAGTTGTAAAATTTTCTACCACCTTTGTTTTTCCAGGTCGATGGTAAAGATCAATGGAAGATGTCATTTGTCATGCCCTCCAAATATGGTCCAAACTTGCCAGTGCCCCAAGATACTTCTGTTAGTATTCGAGAAGTCCCAAGGAAAATTATTGCAGTTATTGCCTTTTCGGGTATTTTCCATTTAATCTATAAACTCAAGTCTTTCCATGTTGAATCCGAACTTCACGTTTGAAAATTTTTCACCTTTTCCTACTTTCCAAGTGCATACAAAGTTCCAATTCCGCAAAAGTTTAAATTCTTTTGAACAATGACTGATGCTAAATATTTTTCTGCCAAGTCCACATCATCGTACTTCAATCTTTATAAGGTGTTAAACAATTCAGGATCCTTGATTCCAAATGTTTCTATGGAATCCAATTAATGTGTTTTTTTTTTTCAATTAGGTTTTGTCACCGATGAAGAAGTTAAACGGAGAGAATCCAGATTAAGGGATGCTCTGAAGAATGACAAGGAGTTTCAAGTTAAAGCAGGCAGTTTTGTGGAGGTTGCACAGGTATTATATAAGTAATATATTTATTTTTTCCTAATGTAAATATATTCTTGCGTATTAATAGTTGCTGACTCTGTGTACATGGCTGCAGTATAATCCACCCTTTACTCTTCCATTTCAACGTCGTAATGAGATTGTGCTGGAAGTAGAGAGGAAAGACGTATAGCAGCATTATTGAAATTCTCCTCGTGTATAGTAACATTTTACTCATATTATAGACTGTTTATGTGTGTATATATGTCACTTTCACTTGTAATTACAGCTCCATCAGGCAGTGAATGGTGCACCTATGAAACTCGATACTAAAGATTTGAACATGCTAATGCCTTCAAATATTTCACCCCAGTCTACCACCTGGATATGATATTTGGAATTTCCATGTGCCTTGGGTTTGGATAAATGATGATTCACTGAACTCCAAGGTTTCTCTGCAGGATTATGTCCATTATATTAAACTAACAAGTGTGGAATTATCTAGAGTTGAAATGCCATGTAGGCATCCAATAATTGACTTTAGAGGTTTGCATAGTTTTCTTTCCTTCACTATTTGTTCTATTTAGGCAAGAGCTGCATTAGTTTTGTTTACGATATGACCTGCAACTCCAACATAAATTGATAGGGGAATTCCATTCCCTTCTCAATAGAACTACCCAAGCAGTTCCATGATAGAGATGTTATAAAATTGAAAAGAGTTGATTTGGAGGTAAATGGTTCAAATTCCTGTTGACTATGAGCCATAGCTCTACTACCATGCTATCTTAGCAGAAAAGTGGTTGCACGACCCTTTTTTTTTTTTTAGTACATCATGTTGGGGAGGAGATTTGAAGTCTCGACCTTTTTTGTTGGAGGTATATGTCAATTACCGCTGAGTTATGCTCGTTTTGGTGGTTGCACAAGTGCAATATGAATTGGCTTGGAAAATTAATTGCTGCTCCCGTTTTGCTGGATGACTCAGAATTCAAATGTAAGCTTCAATTTTAAGAATGGATTAGTTTTGTTATATAATTTTGACCTTGTTCATTAAATTGGCAGGTTAAATTTCAGCCTGCAAAGGTTCTTATACGCAGCAGCATAACTATAGGTCAGATAGAAATACAAACTAAACTCTAATTCCATATTTGGATTCTGTATCTCAGATTCTCAAACCTCTATCTGGTCTATGTTTTCTTCAGGATAGTGTGCTTAATCTGTTTGTTATTATTTTCTTTGCTTGAATGATAACTAAAGATACCAAACACTTTAAATCATTAGGAACGAACTATTGGAGAATTGTAAATTCAGGGTTCTAGCTAGTTTACTTCAGAATGCTATGAAGTAGAGTCTTCATTCTTTCGCATTTATAATGGATGAGGACTTCTATTTAAAAAAGAAAAAAAAGGTGGTATCAATGAGAATTTTGTATCCATCCTCGTCTTTTTTCACTCGGCTTAAACTGATCAGAAATAATTTGTTGATCGAAGATTGTTCAATCAGCAACAGTTTCTGCAATTCATTTTGATTACCAGTTCAATCCTCACCACACTGTTTCCTACCGCCGGAATGAAAAATCTAATCTGCTTCTTGCTAGCCTTAGACAACTGAGGAAGAACAAAATATATCATACGGGACCAAATAGCAGGTCCACTTCATGCTGGCAATGCTGCGAGGCTGGAAGCTTGTCAGAAAATGCATACCGCGTAGCCAAGAAAGTCTGACATAACCCGGTGAGAACTTTAATGGATGCTCTATTTCCATGATTTTACCATTTATTTAATGACCGTTGAAACTTTCCCGCATGATCAAACAGTTGCTCATTGTTCCGTGTATGAGTGCTTAGCTTGAAATTTTACCGCAAAAAGTTTGATTTCTAAGTGAAGGGTAAGAGTAGGATTTGAAGATGGATGAAATTTAAAGGGATCATTCATGAATGTCCTGGTAATTGTTATTTATTACGTAGTCATAGAGGATCTATGTTTTGATGTGAAACATTGACTTAGAGAGCTCATGATGAAGATATGGGTTAAGACCTCATGGTGAGTTGTTATTAGGACTGATGAGATTGCGGTGTAGTTGAAACTACAATTATGGAACAGGATTTAGAATAAAAAACCAAATTTGTTGCTTCCACTTCCACCTTTCAGAGCACTTCAAAGCCATTCATTTCATATTTTTGATTGAGGATATCAAAGGCATTTGAGTTGCATATGAAATATCAATATTTTTTCTCGCAGGATTGAGGATAGAAAGGACATCTCCAACAACAATGTATTATTTTTACCTCTCTCAATATTTATTTGTTACGTTTTTTTTAGTACAATAAATAAAAGTGGAGATGAAATTCGAATCTACGACATTTTAGTCAGATATATACTCTAATCAATTGAGCTATTCAAGTTTGGAAAAATCTGTAAACCTTCTTGACCTTCTATTTAAATTACTAAAAAGAAACTAGATTAGTGAGTAAAAAAAGTAGAAATAAAAGTTAGGAGGGTAGATAGAAATAGAATAAAGACCAAGTGACACGGTGTTTATACTACACGACATACGACATGTCGTTTGAAGTGCACAGGAGCGACGATGTGTAGTTTCATTTCGACCGAGAACAAAGAATCCGATCCACAAGCCAAATGGATAGATAAACGGGAAATCAATGCTAAACCGAATTACCTGTCGCATTTCTGACCACCTATTATTAATTTATCATACTTTTGCCCATTTCACGCTTGCAGATCACGTGCCAACCTCTCCAGCTGCCGGAGACTAGTCGCTGGTCGGAATCTGGTGGGGGAAACATGGCGGGAGCTCTGAATTTGTCATCGACTCTATTCTTCAGACAACTTCCGGGCACTAAAACCCAAAAAACCTCCATTTCTATTCGAGCGACCTCCCAGCAATCTGAGAGTTCTTCAACTTCAACTTCCGTGGGGACTAAACAAGATGAAAACCTAGGATTTTCATCCTCATCTTCTTCATTTTCTCCTCCGCCCAACTTCAAGCCACCGGAGCCTAAGCGTTTCGGCGTGAGACCCGACAAGATTTGGGATGTCTTGGGCGCTTCTCTTTCCTTGATTTTTCGGCTTGGGACTGGTGTATTTGTTTCCGGGTATGTAACTTTATTTTATTTTACTTCTTTTTATTTTTTCATCTATTTTGTTTTATTTCTTTTTAATTTTTTACTTTAGCCAGTTGGCTGAAGCTTAATATTACTTTCGGCTTGCTGTTAGAATAT
Source organism: Momordica charantia (assembly GCF_001995035.1). The sequence goes on along the minus strand of NW_019104520.1, from coordinate 461,459 downwards.
GCTCTTAGTAACAGATTTACGTTCTCAGAAATCAGATAGAGTCTGAATTTTAGGAAATACTGAAATATGATGGAAGATGGGCTTCTTAGTTCTTTCTCGAATTTTTCAAAATGGGAAGGCATAAGATGTAGTATTTCTACCGGTTCATTTTGAATTTTTTTTATTTCAGAATAAAAATAAATTACATAAAACATAGCCGAAGGGCCTGTAGAATAAACCCTTTTATTGAAGCAATTAGTCGGACCAAGTTATAGAATAGATTTCACAAGTTGAAGTTCAGAACTCTTTTACATAAATCCTGTTGAGTGTTAGATGCTTGGAATGTTCTAAATGGGCTTGCTTATATGCTGTATCATGTTAGGTACTCGGCATCTTTGGTTCCCAAAAATGAGTTCCCTCCAGACAAATATGCTCTTGAAATTGCTGGTAACCATTGTTATTGGTTTATTTCTGTTAATTAGCTATAAGATGTTTATCTTAGGGTGATTGCACTTAAGTACGTGGAATTCACTTATTTATTTGTGATTTTTTTAATAATATTTGAAGGTATTCGGTATTCCACATTGATTTTCTGATAGGACAATATTTATAAATTATAACCAACATCTAAGTCCGTGATCATGCGCAGAACCTTTTAAACCGACATAGTAGAAAGGAAAACTTAAAGTTAATGTTTTTGCCTGCAATTTTGGCCAAGTGTTAAATTAATGTCGCCAGGTTATCAACTTAATCTTAGAATGAACCATTTGAGTTTCAATAATTAAATGAAACAAGAGAAGAGAGAAAGAAAGCCAGCTGAATGCTAATCAAGTTTCAGTCCTCATTAAGTTAAGGAGATGCTTCATATGATATCTGAAAATAAAATCTTTTGTTATAATCATGCATGGCGACAGCCCAAAGGGGTAGCCCAGTTGACAAGGGTTTTGGAGTCTTTTGGTCATACTAGCTTAGAGGTCTCAAGTTTTAAACCTTAGCTTAATATCAAAAACGCTTGATGTCTTCGGGGTCTGGGCCTTCGAGCGGGCACAGGTGCCTCTAGGTATAAGGGAGCAAAGCTCTGACTCCTGGTTCTTAGAAAAAAAAAAAATTCATGCATGCTGACAAGTTCTTGTGAATTTTTATTGATTATGGCTGATTTATAGGTTACAAGGTCAAAGAGACTTCAAAGTTAGGGCCTCGCCCAAAGAAGCCTATTGAAATATATGAGTTTGAAAGGTATTTCCCTTGCACTGTACTGGAGGTTGGCATAATGAGGTTTTATATTTGTGTTCTAAAGCCTAGACTTACTCGTACTCATTTTTGTTCAAATTTTAACTTTGATATGTTTATATTTTCTAAGATTGAATATAGACTAACTTCAATCTTTCTTTTTATTACCTTCTCAATTCATGGTTTATCATCAACGGATACAGTTGTCCATTTTGCCGGAAGGTAATTTGCCCCCAAAGAACTTCATCAAGTGAAGGATCTTGCATTTCCATTTTTTTCACAAGTTCCTTTGCATTTTTCATTAATCTTGAGCTCCTTTTGGAATAGTATTTCACTTGCGACACCTGATGATCCAGAAAACATGAGTATGTTGTCGGAATATTTTTTGTGTTTGCAGGTCAGGGAAATTGTTGCTGTGTTAGATCTTGATATTCTATTCTATCCTTGCCCTCGAAATGGTCCAAATTTCCGTCCCAAGGTTGCTCAGATGGGAGGAAAGCAGCAATTTCCATATATGGTTTGAAAATTTCCCTTTTCCATTTCATTCATTTAATTTCTGATATCTTTCTATTTGGAGCAAATCAAATATTTATTGATATTGCTCAAGGAAATATCAAGAATGAAGGAGGTCAAAATATAGACATACCACCCAGTACGGTTTTACAGTGTTTTGGATGCATCTCAAAATTTGGAATTCTAACTCAATACTGTAACTCAAAATAAATGATAATCTTGGAAGCTTAATTGTTTCACTACTGAAAGATTGACCATTTCCAGTTTTCCCCATTCCCTCCAATTCTAAATCAATATTAGATTTTGTAATCGTTTGCTGTTGTTGTATATGTCTTAATTCCATCTTTTTTGTTCAACCAGAAACTCTTAATGAATTGCTAAGCTCCATATTTGGTATCTGTTTGCAGGTGGATCCAAATACCGGAGTTGCTATGTATGAATCGGATGAGATAATCAAGTATCTAGTTCAAAATTATGGTGCGTGCTCATCACAAATGTTATGAACAATTTAATCCGTTTTCTTTTTATTTATCTAATTATTTCTTATTATTTGCTTCGTCAGTTTAAAGATATCTTAGGAAATAGATGAAAAAAATTTAATCCATTAAACGTCAGTTGTTCCTTCCTTTAGTTACAAAGAAAATGGAAAGTTCGAATCTCATTTTGATAATTTTAGCAATTATACCAGCCAAGTCGAGAAGTGGCAAGATAATAGATATTGAGTCCATATTGAGACGACCCGACCCTGTTAAACTAAGCAAAGATGCTTCTTTCGTCTCAATGTCCAAGCATTACACTTCTTGAACTTGTAATATTATTCACTTTAACTAACCTTATGTTCACGCAGGTGATGGAAATGTACCTCTCCTTCTCTCTCTTGGACTTTTGACGGTTAGCAGTTCACTCCTTTATTTATTTATTTATGTAATAGTATTTGTTGAAATGTAGAAAAAATTGTAATAGGCTAAGGTTGTAAGTTGAATGCCCTTTTTTCTGCATTGGGCTATAATTGACAAAGTTTCTTGGTGCAGACTTTGACAGAAGGCTTTGCTATGATTGGTCGTCTGGGCAGGGTTAGATATATTCAAATCCGAACTTCTTAATTTTGTAGATAATCTCTCGCTTTGGAAAGTTGGGATGAAGTTCATCTATCCGAAGCAAGAAATTTATCGCATGCCGCATTCATTGTTTGTGTTAATTTCAGGGTTCTATTTATAAGCCATCAAAGCTACCACCTGCCCCCTTAGAAATATGGGCATATGAGGTCATTGAATCATCGACTTTTCTGATATTTTAATGTTTAAAGTTCTTTTGTAATTGTATTTCATGACAATCGACATATTTTGGTGCAATGATGGATACGTAAAATTCTCTTCCCTTTTTACAGTATTTTGAAATCCTTTACTTCTCTTTTCTCTCAGGGTTCTCCTTTTTGCAAACTTGTTCGTGAAGTACTAGTAGAGTTGGAGTTACCACATTTAGTACGTTGGTAAAGTCTCTTACACATTCAAATAGCGATGTCCATTATAAATTTTATACTGTAGTTCATTTGGCATATTAAAGTTTTAATTACACAGTGATATACTCACTCATCATCTGGATCTTTGCACATAATTGCCAAGATTTATGTTTTTTTCTTAGGGAAAAAAACATCTCACTTGTCATCTGGATCTTTGCACATAAATCATAATTGTCTAGATTTATGTTTTTTTTTTCTCGAGGAAAAAAAATATTAGTCATGCATGGGCATTAGTAGCACCTCCAAAATTGTAACTTTTTAATTAATGCATTAGAAGCATTGAGTTCAAAAAGTACTTTGAAACATTTTCACGTGTGTTTTTATTCATTATCACATTTATACCCAGTTGTCTGTTCTTGGTTTCTGAAAGTATATATGCATGTTTGTGATTGTGAATTGTGTCTTTTTTTTTTACGACAAATGCAAGGATGTGGAGATTTGAACGTCCAACCTCGAGGGAAGTTATATGCCTTTTTTACCACTGAACTATACTCGTGTTGGCAGGGATTACGTGTCATACTTTTAACAATTTTGTGAAACATTATAAAGTTTTTGGGATATATGGCACGTGCATACCTAGCTTAGTTTTAATATTTGTATGAAAAAAATGTTAAAATTGATAATAATCATATAACTAGCTACATTATATTGATCCCTGTTTCATTTTTTAGAGCTTTACATTTTATCCCTACATAGATTACAGCAGAACCAGAGAAAATCTTATAAAACAATTGTTGGATTTAGGTTGATGCTAAAATGACAAATGCTATAGCCTTCAGTACATCTTACGTATGTCGATATTTTTTGCGATGCTTAATTCTCTTTTGTTTGATTCAGTTGCGCTCGTGGGAGCCCAAAACGACAAGAGTTGTATGAGAAGGCGGGAAACTTTCAGGTAAATCTAATAAATTACCGCTAAAGTGATGGTTTTTCTTTCTTTCTTTCCTTTTTAAATCTTTTTACAGTCACGTTTTTATTATTCTTGTATAAGCAAGGTCAATGATAGTTTTGTACCAAATTGCTGATAGGTTCCATACTTAGATGACCCAAACACTGGGGTGCGAATGTTTGAAAGTGCTGAAATAGTGGAGTATCTTCAAGCAACCTATGCCCTTTAATAATAAGTCATTTTCAAGGTCAACTCTTCTTCTCCCCTTCTTTTCATACGCTTTTGGATTTTTACGGTCACAAAAAGTTCCTGCATTTGACACCTAGAGCTCCTGGGGAATGAGTATACTATTAGAATTACATAAATAGCTTCAAGATTTGCTTTGGCCCTCCTTAAATCATAAGTGACTCATTGATCCAAAGGGACTAAGATAAATTGAGAGGAAATAAATTCAAACCCATGTTGGCCACCTACTTTAGGAATTAATTTCTATGTATTTTCCAACACATAATGTTGTAGGGTCAAATGACTGCTCCAGTGCGTGTAAGCTGGCTTAGACACTCACGGATATAAAAAAAAATTTTATTTGACTGCCTTCATGCCTTGGTTTAAAAAATTTGTTATAGGGAGTCGTTATTCTCTTTCGTCATTGGCATGAGCATGTAATTCATGAAAATAGTTGAGGGTCTGTTTGGGAAGCCTTGCTTTAAAACAATTCCGTTAAGAAAGTTCAAAAGTAAATTCTTTGGATAACTTCTTTTTAAAAAATGGTTTTTAGGAGTAGAAAACAAAAGTGGTATTCCGCTGTTTTCATGTGTTTCTTTTGAAGCATTCTTAAGCAGTTACTTGAATACAGTTACTATTTATTCTTTAAATATGTAATGTTTTTGAATTAATGTATAAAAGAAGAAATGCACAGAAATAAAACAACAGAAGATATCTTTCCAAATAATCTTTCAAATTAAGGACAGTAGAAAGTAGCGTTGGAAAAGTAATCCACTTGCTTTATTTACTTGATGTTGATAAGCCTAATACTGGCATAAATCTTATTTTGTTTGTTAAGCATTCTGTCAATAAGAGTTTTTTTTTTTCTTTTTTCTTTTTTTTTTCTGATAATTGGAAGTCGGAGCTTTACTCCCTTATACCCAGGGGCGCCCCCGAGGCCTTTTTTCTTCATCTTATGAGGTTCTTACTTTTTCCTGTTTAAATCACCATAATTACTCAGAACCCATCTACTAGAAATTAGACCATTTTTTCCCCAACATAGGAAGTGACTTCTGAAAGCTATCTCCAACAGAATATATGTACTAGAAGTTTCAAAGCATGGTATATGAATATGATCCATTCAATGTGGAGGGTATATTTGACCTGGTTTCGTGGGGAATCTTTATTTCTGTTTGAACCCTCAAAGAAAGAAAGATGTTGATAGGTGTCTCATTTTCTCACCATTTTTTTGTGGCAGGACAAGTAGGGCCTAAACTCCAATGTAATCCCTCTACCCCACATCACCATAAAGAGACTTTTTGCCTGATAATTGAGGCCTTGAGGTCGGCCATCTGATCCCTGAACTTTCGAGTTTACGTGTAAGTGTATATTCTTCAATATGGTTTTACTAGAGACACCGTGCCAAAAATGACCTATTTTCTTTGTGTGGTCTACTAAAAATGTCTAGTAGTAGGGGATGGTGCTATTACTATTCATATTCACATGTATAGTCTTCACTCTATATATTCTTCTATCTCCAACTTTTAACTCAATTATATGCATGCTCCTGGTAGAAAAACCCAACAATAATTATTTTTTATTTTATTTTTTTTGGGTAAGAAATAATTTCATTGGTCATATGAAATTACAAAAGAAGGGGAAAACTCCGATCCAAATTGGTTAACATAAAAGATATCCAATTAGATAAAAGAGATGTGTAGCTATAGTAAAGGAAAAGTGACACCAATCCCAACAATAATTTTGTCCACAGGCAGGAACGTACTAAGAAAACATTAGCATTTTAGGGTCTATTTGATACATTTTATTTGTGCATTTTTGAAAAAAGAAAAGTTAAACATGTTTGTCAACAATTTCATTGTTTTGTACATCTTTAAATTCACGGCAAATCTTGAACACTAAATAAAAGTAGTGTTCAAAAAAGCTTTTTATTTTTATTTTTACTTTTGAAAATTGGCTGTGGTATATGGATGGATTTAGAGATCTTTCAAGTCTCTATTTCTTTTGAGTTGAGTGGCATATCCACATCTGTGGAGGGAGGGACAGGGAGGGACTGTTCTTTGGTTCTTTTAGGACAACCAACCAAACCAAGTATGAGGTTGCAAGATAGTGACATGGGAGAGGACCAATTTCACTTTCAGAGGAGAAGAAGGGCATTTCATCACTCCTCTACCATGGAAGATAAAGCAGGTAATGCCTCTCTCTCTCTCTCTCTCTTTTGGGGGTGCCTTCTGATGATGCACTTTGTGTGGTGGCTTTAGTTTCTACACATCTTTTGGTTTTGATGGCTGTTGTTGTGGGTGGGGGTGGCCATGAAAGGGAGCTCTCACAATTCTTCAAAAGGGAGGAACTTTTTATCCATGGGGAGTTGGGTAGTTTTTTCTTCTTTCCTTCTTTATAATAGTGATTTATCATTCTTCACTTTTGAGGAAAATATTCTTTCATCGTTTTCCAACCTACGATAGTGTTGAAGTTTTTCCTCTTTCTAATAAAATATTCGAGGCAATATATTTTAGTGGTTTTTGGAGAGGAATATTTAAAGGGTATTCGTTTCTTTTCCCTCCTGTTTCTATACAGAAAAATAAAATAGATAAATTGAAGGCCTGTTTAATAGTTACATGCCATACAACTTTCACCAAACAATGACTCATTGTATGGGGACAATTAGCATACCCTAGGTATAGAGGCATAAAGGTCAAAGGGTCGCCGACTCTGGGGTAATAAAAAAAAATATATTCATGTTTCCCTATTGTTTCTTATTTCTTGTTTTCTATTTTTTGAGATGAAAAGTGTTTGATAATTATTTTATTTTTTATAAAATTGTATCGTTCTTTTGTTATCTCACCTCTAAAATTAAAAAAATAATAATAAAGATTTACCTCAAAATTAAGTTTTAGAAATGAAACTATTTAAAATTATTGCGTCATATATTTTTTAGAAACTAGTAACGGAAATAAGAAATAGAATTGTACACAAATTTAGAAATTAGTGTACAATTTTAAAAATGTTGCTTAAAAATGAGGATATTTATCAAAAGGTTGTTTTTCTAAATTTTAAAACAAAAATAGAAGATGAGAAATATGAACATTACCAAACTACCATCCATCGAGAACTCAACCTCGGGCATTGGGCATCTTCGAAGGTGAAGTCGTGAGTGGGCTTCTGGGGAATTAATAATACACTTCAAAAAGTATTTGGAGAATTGAAAACAAATAAAATTATTTATTGAACAAATTATTTCTTGAAATTCAAAATCACGAGTCCTAATAGACCATAATAATCTTCAAAAGTATGATATTTTTTCCCGAGTGAATGTTTCTGTCACTTTTCAAAAGCTCACACATCAATTTGGTGATATATTTTGAATAGTCAACTAGTTTCAGGGTTCTAATTTCTCTTCATGTTGAACTCAAGCAGAAAAAATCTCCTCAATTCAACATTGTATAGATAATTTTTTTTGAATGAAAGAGGACAAAATAATAATAATAATTTATTATTATTATTATTATTATATATCCTTCAATAACTATGGTATGGCTAATAAAAAAAAAATGACTATCAAAATAGAGAGAACGAATGAAATTTCAAAAAAAATAAAATAAATAATAATACATTTCATTAGCTAAATTATGTTCTTAAAGTTCATCGACATGTGAAAGTAGAGATACAAATTGTAGACATTTTGGTCAAAGATGTATACCTCAAGCAATTGTTGGAAGCTAAATTATGTTATCCATCTAAAATGGGTAGAAAATAGAGAATACCAAAAGTAGACCAATGATGTGCATATCAATTCTCTAAGAATATGAAATAACTACGTAAACTAAATACTGTGGGTCTCTTCAAGGGATCTGAGCAGAAAATTGATGGGGATCCAACTAAAAAAAGTATTTTTATTCAATGAATTTGCCATGCTTCTTACCACAAATTTATAAAATAGAACAATTTTCATTCTTGTTTAGAAAAATAGTAAAAAAAAAAAAGGGTTTTCTGGAATATGCATGGTGCAATTATCTTCTCGAGAAACATTATGGTAAGAGTAAATTTTGTAAATAAAAATGTTTGTAAAGGAAATAGGTTTTACAGGTCTTTTTTTTCCAATAAATTTCTTTTTTAAAAAAGCAAAATTACCCGATGATATGGGGAAATTTTTTTGAGAGAAGATATAGTTATCAATCATTTTAGTGAAATAAAATTACACAAATTCTCAATTGAATTCCCACTCGGGAAAGTATTCACCCTTTTCTAGAGAGTTTGACATAAAAATGACATTAAAAAAAAAGTCAAAAAATACAATGATGGAAAGTAATCCTTCCTTTTTCTCCCCCCTTTTTATTTCCATTTTTTTTTTCAAAACAAGAAAAATATATTTCAAGGTAATACCCACATTATAAGAGCATCCACAAACCAATCCAATTAGTGCAATGTAACATCACACACATGTCCACCATTCTTTGATGTTATAGGGGAGGAACAAGAGGGAGAAAAAAAATTGGCTTTAATTGGATCTTATCTTCAATCCACTATTAAAAAATAAGAAATAAAAATAAGATGAAAAAGAAAGAGAGAGAAAAATATGGATTTGATGAACGAGATGAAATTTTATTTTATTTATTTTACTTCTAGGTCCTCACTGAACAACTAAAAATCATGAAATTGGAACTTAATTTTCATGAATTTTCAGATCGCCAAAAATGAAGATCTTAGTTTGTCAAAGTGAAAAGGAAAAGTTCATAAGACTGGACTTGATCATATTGAAAAGATGAATTCCCTTCTATCAAAACTATAAATTATACATTTATGGTTTATTTAGGGGAAAATATTTCATTTTTCACTTATATACTTCTAAGTGAAATTCTAACTTCAAAAAATTAACAGAAACTTGAATAACTAGTAGAATCAACATATTCAAAACTAAATTAGAGAATTAACCGAAAACTAATTTTTAAAAATCACTCAAAAAGATTACTAACGAAAGATCCAAAAATCCCCCTATTGAGTTGCACAAGCTTAATCATAATAATATGCAAATCTAACCTTATTGAGTAGCAAAAAGCCTTTAAATCCAAGACCAAGATGGCTACAAAAAGCCAACAGAGCAACGAAGCCATAATATTCACACACACATAAATGATCAGGCATTAGAAAGGATGAAGGAAATAAAAAACATGGACATCTATTCACAAATCTCCACAACAACAAACTTAAAAAATATTAATTTCATCATTTATGCGAGTATGAATATGAAGTCAATAAATTCTTTTTGCACTTAAAAAAAAACAAATATGAGAGTGGAGATTTGAAACTTAAACATAAAGAAAAGAAATTATATGCATTTACTATCGAGATATGCTCATGTTGGCAATTTCATTGCTTCCTAACAATATAATTATGCAAACGAACCGTTTAAACACAAATAATTTTGTCTTCTTAAAGGTTAAAAAAAAAATACAACAGACATGAAGTAGAGAAATTTAAATATTATGATATTTACTATTTGAACTATGCTGGCACTCAAATAAGTTTAATGTGGTGGATATATCACAATTTAAAATACAACTAGATATTCGAAAGATATATATATTAAAAAGAAAAAAGGTCATATACTTCTTTTCATTTTTTTCCAACATCACGATCTTCGTAAATCATAATTATATCAATATTTAAACCCTTCATTAGGTAAGAATGCAGGTTTGTTTTGGAAGGACAAGTAAGCAAATGTTTTTTTTTTCCTGTTATAGACAAAAATTATACACCAAACTCCATGACATGTGATATAGATGGAATCTCGAATCTTTAATTCTTCACAAATATTTAACAGAAAAGAGTAAGAAAATAAGGGGTAAACTGATCCTCTAAAAAGCAAAATTTGCATTTGGCCAAAAAACAATCACAACGAAGGAAAACAAATTACCGAATATAAAAAACTACAAATAGCTACAAACATGTAAAGCCAAGATGATCCAATATATTCGCCAAAAAACACACACCACCAAAATTTTTCTTTTTAAAAAAACAGTTCCTCTAAATTTAGATACCCCATCCGTTGTTTCTCTCTCTCACATTCTCTGTCAGAAAGAGAGAGAGAGATTAGCAGCACCACATGACCGCCCCATATTTCGCCATATAAAGATGGATTTATTATATATATAAAAACTCCATTATATTGTCCATAGCTTCATAAGGAGAGTAGCTGTGTGCTAAGAGTTGGCAACAATGGCTCCTCCATTCTCCTCTATTTTTGTTTTCTCTCTTTTGTTTATTGGTGTTTTCGTGCAAGCCGACCGTAAGCCCTTTCCCTAACTTCTCCAATTTTCCCATTTCATTTTCTCTTCTACTTTCCGGGAAAAAAACACCATGGGTTTGTTTGTTTGTTTGTTTTCTGGGAAAATGAAAATGGCTGCAGAAGAGGAAGGAAATGAAGTACTCCTAGCTAGCTAATCCTTTTATTCAAGAAATGATTCTCTTCTAAACTGTGTGTTTTTCCTATTATTTTTGGGTGGACAGAGGTGGGGCAATCCGCTGCATTTACTTATGATGGCTCGCATGGACCTCAATACTGGGGAGAGTTGAGCCCAAGTTTTGCAGCATGCAAAAATGGAAAATCACAGTCACCAATAGACATTGTGAAGGACAAGACCTCGTTTGGCAAGCATCTTCAAACACTAATCAGAAAATATACTTCTGCTAATGCCACACTTGTCAACAACGGCTTTAACATTGGGGTTTGCCCTTCAAACCTATAACTTTTACCTCTCTTTTATTCCCCCATGCCCACATCATCAACATGCATACATACCTACATATGCATATGCATGCTTATCGATTTGCTAAGGTCTCATTTGCCAACTATTTTCATAAGTTCGATAACTATTTTAATTTTGTTTTTCTGTTTTTAAAAGTTATATATACTTGATTTCTCACAATTTATTCACATGTTTTAGAAACACATTTAAATTCTTAGTCAAATTTTAAAAACAGAAGTAGGTTTTTCGGTCTTTCAAATTTTGGCTTGTGTTTTAAAAACGTTTTAGAAAGTAGATAACAAAGAAACACAAGGTGGAAGTAGTGTTTTTAGACTTAATTTTTAAAAGTCAAATGGTTATCAATTGGGACCTTCGTTTTTAGTTTTATGTTTTTAAAAATTATGCTTTATTTTATACAATTTCATGAGTAAGTTTTTTGTATCTCTTAAAAACATATTTGAATTCTTAGCCAAATTTCAAAAACAAAAACAAGGTTTTGAAAAAAAAAAATATATATATATATATATATATATTTTTTTTAATTGTCCTAGATTTTTAAATTTTTTATAAAAATTATATAACAAAATAAAGGAACGCATAAGGGAAAATAATGTTTCTAATCTTACTTTTCAAAAATGAAAAACTAAGAACAAACTTCCTTATTTCCTATTTTTTGTTTCTAGCTTGTGAAAAATCAACAGTTTCACATTGGCCTTTTTTCTCCTTCTAATATCTTATTGCTTGTTCGTGTAGAAATACTTTTAAAATTATATACAATTTTATGTAAAAAGGGCTAATATTTTGGTCTTAATTTTTAAAAACATCAATATATCTTTTATCTTGTTCTTTCCCCTTCCTAAATTACATATCAGACCACCAAAATGAAAATGAATGTTCTATTCTTAAAAATTTGATTTTCCAGTGAAAATCTCTCTTAATTTAAAATTCTAAAGAATAAGTCAAAAACAATTTGTTTAGGTGAAACATAGAAGAACAAACCAATAAAAGGAATAATAAAAAGTTATGAGACACATTTATACTTCATTTTTCAAAAAGAGAGAGAGAGAGCCAATTGGCCAAACCTACGGATAATTTCTAATTCTTTTTCCGCCTTCAGATGCAATACTGTTCTATTAATACTCTGATAGGTTCATACATATTTATGCATTATATTTCAGAAAATGTGATAAATCAATAAATAAAAATGTGAGCCATATTGACATTTTTCTTTTCTTCCAAAAAATCAGTTACATTTCGGGGAGAATTCAGGTGGAGTAGCCGTAATAGATGGTAAAAACTACAGCCTCAAACAAATGCATTGGCATTCTCCTTCCGAGCACCGCCTCAACGGCGAGCAGTATGTTCACCTTCACCCCATCTCTCTCTCTCTGGGCCGGCCCATTATAGGCCCAAGCCCATCTATTATCAAGCTGTCACATGAAGCTTTTTTCCTAAATATTTTATTTCAAACTTATTATACATTCGAAAATTAATTTTACAAAAACATTAGTACTTTGAAATTTGAAATCTGTTCCAAGAATATGAAATCTAAAGTGAAAAGAAGATTTCAGAAAATTTTTAAGTTCTCTTAAACAATCGATTTGTATGAAAATCATGAAACTCATCAATCTCGACAATTCATCTAAATCCAAACGGCCTAAAAAAGAACTGATTCTAGTTTTATCCCCGAATCAATCTAATCGGATCAAGTTCATCTGTAATACTAATTTCAAGGAGTTCTGGATTTGAAAATTACCTCCGTACTTTCCGATTGGAACAGATTCGCAGCCGAGCTTCATCTACTCCATCAGGCAGACGACGGCAGCCTCTCCGTCATAGCAATCCTCCTCCAATACGGCGATCCAGATCTCCTACTCCAGAAGGTACATCAATCAATCAGTCAATTTCACTCTCTCAAAACGAATCGAAAATTTTCGGAAACATACATTTTACAAATTACAATCACCGCAATCCGGCAAAATTGCAGATCCAAGACAAATTGGGGGAGTTAGCCAAGGAGCGATGTGGCGCCGATGAAGAATCTCACATTACAATCGAAAACCTAGACACGAGGCAATTGAGGAAGAAGACTCGCAAATATTACAGATACGTCGGCTCTCTCACCACTCCTCCCTGCTCCGAGAACGTCATCTGGAGCATTCTCGGCAAGGTAAATCAAATCTCCATTTATCAAGCTCCTCACGGCGGAACGGATTACCTTAGGGCTTAAGCATATAACATTCAAAATTACCTCGCAGGTGAGGACTATTTCGAAGGAGCAAGTTGAAGCACTGAAGGCTCCATTGGATTCGGCGTACAAAAACAACGCCCGGCCGGCGCAGGCGCTGAATGGCCGGAAGATTGAAATCTACGACGAACTCAGCGAGTACTGAAAACCTCTCCCGCGCCCTCTTTGTGCCGCACAACAATGAACAAACGAAGAATTGCTCGGCTTGAATTCCTCTTCTTAAAAGGAAAAAAAAAAAGAAAAAAGAAAAGAAAAAGAAGTTCATAAATACCATTCTAACCTTTCTACTCTGTAATCTTCGTGGATTGATTGAATAGTAACTGGTCATTTCACGTTTCCTCCCTGATTACTTTATTATATCATAATCAATAGTGAACTAAAAAATAATTTACATTTATCCCAATATTGTACTTAAAATATATATATATATATATTAAAATTTTCTTAGCTATTTATATAGTAAAAAGTCCTAATCGTAAATACCATGTTTTGAATTTCTATTGATATATATGCTAGGAATCTATATATATATTTTTCTTTTAAATCATTTGCTATTTACGTGGACTCTATTGACCAGTTATCTTGTACCATCCTATTGTTAGGAATCTATATATTTATAGTTTGTTGATTAATATTTTATCTCCTTTTAAATTCACTGATTTTCTTTTCTCTAATTCTATGTTTTAACTTTAATTAGGAGAAATATTGTCTATTTGTAATAAAATTGGGAAAGTTTAGAACCTAACAATCCTATATTTTTTTTGTTCATCGTGTCCTCTTTTAATAAAATAGTATCAAATAATTATTATTTATTTATCAATATAGTTTCTATAAATAATAAATGACTAAATGGTATCATACCATGTCGTCAAAGCTTATAAATAACAGCATAGTTCAGCGGGGTAATTGACATATATCTCAAATCAATAATAAGTTGGGATCTCTTCCTCGACATGTTTGTATTAAAAAAACAACTTTATAAATAACTATTCAAAAGAGAAAAAAAGCTTATAAATAAAGCTTTGTGGCATAGATGAATTGAAGTATTAAATAAAAGTTCAACCACTCAAATTTCAAAACTTAAACAAATTCAAGTGGATTAAAAGACTTACTTTTTTTTAATTCCATTGAATGGTACCATACCATTACGATGTTTTTAAAACATTTCTATATTGATTTCTAAAGTTTATTTAATCCAATATAAAATACATATTATCATTTTAATGGTTTGATTTTTAATTTCCTATCCTGTAATTGTCGAACTCAAAAAATATATTCCAATTTTGTATAATTTGTTGTCACGTTGTTCTAATCCTCTAAACTACAGTTGTGAAAAATAAATTGAATCTGAATGAAATAGGGAGTGGGTGAGAAAAATAAATTGAATCTGAATGAAATAGGGAGTGGGTGAGGGTATAAGGGATTGGTGGGACAATCATTTAATAAGTTGTTAAATTGCGATAAAAAGTTCAATTGCATATTTTAATTTAAGTTTGGATGATATTTCTATTAGTCTATATTGTTCACCATTAACGAAACGTTGACATGACATAAATATTAAAGAAATTTCATTTGAGTTTGTGACAAATAGCTAAACAAATTAAATGCTTATGGAAAGTTAGTGTCTCTTCTCTATCATTATTAACAACATAAATCAGTCAACATGAATATAGTGAAGAAATGTTTATTTTTTCTTTTGAAATTTGAGCTTCAAAGGAGACAGGAACTCCCCACATAGTTCCCGAGCTTTATATATATATATATATATATATATATATATATATATATATAATATGTAAATTTTGAAAACAAAGTTTCGTAATTTCAAACTAATAATTTATTTAATTGGTTACAAATTCAATGTCATCTAATATCTCTGTCATTTTCTTTCCTTTCCTATCCATCTATATCCAATATTAGCTAGTTTGTAATTCTTGAAATTGAAAAAAACAGTTTTGAATAGTCGCTCTAAGTCAATTTTTCATTAATGTTTAATTTAAATATAAATATGACATGACAAGTTTGCATATGATATCGCAACTCAGCTAATACTTTATCCTATTTTTTTAAATAATGCGGTGGCTGAAAAAGTTGACACATAATTTAAAATTAATTTTTTTTTTGTTGGCTGAAATATAATTCAACCGTTGACTTCTAGAATAACTTGTATCTTACTTAAATTTGCCACATTTCCGAAACCATAAGTGAGCATTAGATTTATAGGCTTTGAAAGTTTATAGATTTTTGTAATCCATGATCACTAAACATGAATTTTAGTATCTTCCAATTTATTTTATAGATTTTGAGTTTTCAAAATATTTATTTTATTCTATGGACCTAAAAAATTATACGTTACTAGCACTTATCTCCAATTAAGAGATCATGAGTTTGAATTCCTCCACCTGTACTAGAAAAACCAATACATCCTATTGCATGATATCTATATGACATATATTAAGTATTTAATGGCAAAATAACGATTAGAACTAATGAATATAGTTTTAAAAAATTGAAGAACTAACATAGATATTTTAAAAATTTTATGGCTTATTTAGTAACATTCTCCAATCTTTCTTCATTTTTAATAAATAAGATAGAATCGCATGGCCCAACAACTCTAAATTAAAGAAGGATAAAAACAATATTTATATTTTATTTTGTAACAAATAGGGAAGGTAAACAATTTCCAAAATTTCTATACTAATTTTGAGAATGTTTCCAAAATATGAGAAACAAGAAACATAATTAGTTGTAAAAAAAGATTTTTTAATAAAATTTGGAAATGAGATAGTTACCGAATGAGCCTTAAAAAAACAAAATAACTGTAAATATTAAAAACTAAAATAGGTATATGGAAAACTTATGGTTTGTTTGATAACCATTTTGGTTTTTGTTTTTAGTTTTTCAAAAACATGGTTTGATAACCAATTTAATTTTATGTTTTTTGTTTTTCAAAAATCATTTTAAAAATTCTAGGTAAATTAAAAAAAAAAAAAAGTAGTTTTCAAAAACAGGTTTTTGTTATTCAAAATATGATTTTTTCTTTTAATACTCTAACTTTTTTTTCTTTCTCATATTTACCTCTAAAAAATTTGTTTTTCACCCTAAAATTTTTTTATTTCCAAATTTCTGTATTTTTTTTTTCTAATAGGCCAATTTAATTTATTCCTCTAAAAATTTAATATTTTTCTCAACTTTTTTTCTCTCTAAAATTTAATTTTTTATAATTCTTCTTTCTCTTCATAATCTATTTTTCTTTTGAAAATTATATTTTATTTTATCGTTCAATTTTCTTTCACTCAAACTTTTACTTATATTTATATTTATTTATTTTCTCTAAAAATTATATTTTGAATCTTGTTTTTATCTCTAAATTTATTTCCACAATAATCTTGTAATTTCGATTAAAGTTTTCTCTTTTTGTCTTTAACTTTTCTTTCACTATTTTTTTTCTAAATATTTTTATTTATCTCTCTAAAATTTAGCTTCCAAAAGTTTATTTGTCTCTTATTTTCACGTCTCTACAAAAAAATTTATGCAGAGTCGGATCCCAAAAATAGGAAATGCATGCCCCGACCCCGCCCCGTCCCTGTGATTCTATATCTCTCGGTCCCAAGAACGAGTTGGAGACGGAGAGAATGGGGCACCCATACCATTCTCATCTCTACTCTACATAAAAATTTTTCTCTCTAATATGAATTTTCAATTTTCTAACTTTTTAAAAACTAAAAACTAAAAATGATTACCAAACGTATATGGTTTTTCTTCTTTTTCAAAAAAATAAAATCAAAAACCAAAAATAAAAACCTAAAATAGCTATGAAACGGACCATTAGGAAACCAAAATGTAGAAAGGCTCTAAAATTTTAAGAATCAAAATAAAATAATAACCTAAAAAGTATATAGACCTATTATAATATAGTTATTATATAAAAATAATAATTTTCACCCTACATGGTCTATGGCCCTTCCTGTCTAGTCCACTCCCTTGCTTGTTTTGTCTCTTGCTCGATGTTCGATTATTGAACCTTTCTTTATGAGCATTATTCAGTTAAAATTTTTAAATTTTTAAATCTTTACAGCCTTTTGTCTTTTTTCTGCAAGAAAAAATCAAAATTACTGCAGTAAAATTCAATTACAGTTTAGTCCTTCAACTACTAATTATATCCATTTGACGTCGAAGACAACAATTTGTTTCAGTTAGATGTAGATCCCTATATACAGAAACTACGATTTTAGTAGTTATAACTTATAACCGAACGCAAAATTTACAACGGCTCATAATACCAACCAAAAAAACTATCGGGAAAATAATAAAAACACAATTTTATCTACAAAACGGTACCGTTTGGATGCAAATAAAAATGGAAAATAACCGCAAAGGGCAAGAGGCAAAATTACATGAGGGAAAACCGTAGGGCTCTTTTTCTTTTTAATTTTTTTTTATACTTACTTACCTTGTGAAGCACGGGAATGAGAACGGTTAAATCAAAGTGCCACGTCATCCGGCTACGATACAAACAAAAAAAGCGGGCCCACCAGAAGCCCACCTAATCCCGATGGGCCCGCCGACAGCCCACGCCACAAGGTACCTCAAAGCTCAGAGGAGCATATGCCGTCGGACGACGGTTATTCTCCGTCGCCGACGAGCCACGACCCGGACCGCCTCCCCGACGCGAACCGCTTCACGCCGCCCAATCCCGGCGGTTCGATCTCCACGCTCCTTCTCGGATGAGATTCTGCCGTCATCGTACCAGCCGCCCTCTCCCTCACCGGCAAGTCTTCGGCGGCGTCGGCAGCGCTTGGTTTAACCGCCGGCGGTTTTTTCCAAACTCTGAAAAGTGACCGGAAAGTCGATAAGAAGCCGCGTTTAGCGCATTTACGATCCGGTTTTTCCTTCGGCGGCGATGGTTCAGATGGACGGCGGCGATTCTTCCACCGTCGACTCCGATCTCGCTTCGATCTCACCCGGCCCATACACGAGACCTTCGGCGACGACGGCTCGACGAGCGCGGAGTCCGATTTCGCAGACGATCCGGACTGTTTCACGAACAGCCTCGCATTTCCAGATTTCGAATTGCGACGATTCTTGGTATCGACGAAGCAAGTCTTATGAAGCTTCGGCAGGCCGAGAATCGAGGCCTTGGATTTGAAGTTCAAGGAAAAGCGTTGAGAATTCGAATTGGAAGGCGGATTCACACTAGGATTATTCAAGTTGGTGGAATTGGAACTACCTTTAGTGGAATCTTTGCGCTCGTAAAACGCGTTCTGATCCAGCCAATCGAACTCCGCATCCTTGGACAGCCAAAATGATTCCGGAGGAAAATCCGGCGGAACCTCCGATTGCTCCGTCACCTCTCGGTCCTCATCCTCAGGCCGACGATCGCCATCGGCAAAAGCTTCTTCGCAGGCGATCTTCCGGTCGTGTGCAGTGCCGCCGGCACATGCAGAAACCAAAGTTTCCAGATCCACTTGCGGCATGGTAAGACCAAAGTAAAATTAAACCACTGTAAACAGAATCAAAAAGTAGAAGTTTCTATAAAAGAAGCTTTTCTCAGAAAAATAAAGAGAGGATTTCTTCTGGTTGACTGGTGCTCGGTGGCGCGTCGGGAAGACGTCTTTTGAAGATTCAGGAGAGAGAGAGAGAGAGAAAGGCCAAAGGGTCCGCAAAAGAAGAGGAGAGAAGATTTTTTTTTTCTTTTTTAATCTCTTTGAATATAGATTTTTATTTTTATTTTTTCTTTTTCTTGCCTTATAAAATTGGTACGGAAAGCGAAAGCACCAAAACGGCAGTGGATTGATGGGGAGCGCGAGCGCCTTTATTGTTTTATTTATTTATTTATTGCTATTTTTTAATTTTAATTGATAACCTTTATTGTTATTATTATTATTTTTCTTTAATTGTCTTTTTGACAGTAACTTTTTCTTAATCTCTCTTCATTCCCCGGCGTGGCTTGTTTTTAAATGGCTTGGCTCTGTCTCGAATGTCTAAACAATTTAGGTCCTCCAGTGTGGAATCTGGATTTCGTATTTATTGAATTGAAACGGTGAATATCGGTTGAATTTATTTTTTAAAATTGTTTTGAATTTTGTGATTAAATAATGGAAATTTTGGAAATCATATCTATTTTCGAAGAATTTGAAATTTTAAAATGTAGAATTATATTAATAAATATACTATTTCATATTATAAATTCCTTTAATTTTTGGTAAAATTGAAATAGGTAAAACCTAATATATTATAAATTATATAATATTGTAAAATGATAATTATAACATATATTAATAAACTAATTAGGTTGAAGAAACATTTAGTGGTGGGTTACTACTAATTTATAAATACAATACTAAATACACCTTTAACAATTTTTTAAATTGTTATACAATTATCAAATCTACTGTCAAACACATTCTAAAACATTGGACAACATTTATTTTCATTGAATCTCTTTTTAAATATGCCTTAGGATATCTTTAGTATTTAAATATTTATTTTTTCAGATTCACTTAATCAACTAGAATATATGGTTGGTAGATTTATATTTTAAGACTGTAATCCAAATAGTGTGAATTTTGAAAAAAAAAATACACTATTATTTCATAGCAGGATCAACAATTAGTTTTTTATGATTTTTTATTTTTTTATGATATTTAATTGATAACTAATACTAATTATTCACAAATATATTTTGAAAGTACATAAATAAAAATAAAAATAGACCAAATTACTATTCAACGGAAAATAATAACTCTAAAATGTAAACCTAAAAATATATTCATGCAAATGGTAGTTGAAATTTAAATTGATGTTTAACTCTCACGTAATACCGTTGGCATTTCTTTTATTAGCAACAAACTATAAAGTTATCTTTTGTTTGTAGTTTTAATTTTCAAGTGAAAATAATGGATATTTTTGTGAAAATAATTTTTCTGTTTTATTTTATGTTTATAAGATTTGTTGTTTGGGTTTGGTAGGTTTGGTTAATATACTTACTCAACGTTTGGTCCATCTAACCCAACCGTTCCACTTTAGTTGATAAAATCATAGGCTACCATTTTATATGATGTTCTCTTTCCTTTTTTATTTTTTATTTTTTTCCATTTTCTTCTTTAGTTTAAGTTATAGATATTATTTTATTTTCAAATGATCTATTTTGATATTTCTCATCACATTATAGAGTTGTATTGAATAAAAATTTTGCTATTTTTAAATTCGATACTTCCTTTGATATATGTGGCAGAAAAATACGAGACCATGTGATGGGTATATTAATTTTTATTTATATAGAAATTTAGTAAAAAATGGCTCGGACAAATTTTTTTTTTTGCACAAAATTCATAAATAAAAGTTAAAGGTACTAAAGTGTATAAACGTAAAATGAGATTTTTTTAATATAACATATGAAGATGGGATTCGAACTACAATTTTTTAGTCGGAAATAAGTACCTTACCTAGTTTAACTATGTTTAAGTTGACAATTTTATCTTAAAAAATAATTATATATATAACACGTACAGCAAAATGAATTGGTGCTTATTTTAAAAATAAAAAATAAAAAAGTAATTAATCGGTGCTTATTTTTGTGAGTTGTAATTCAAAATCTTCTCATACTCATTTATAATATAATATTGTCAACAAAATTAAAAGGTAAAATACAATATTTTCTGCCCTTGAGTTGCTCAATCAATATAGCAATTAAGAAATTTCTACTTTTTCTATAAAGTGTTGAAATTTTCGATCTTTTATACCTTCAAAAGATTTCGACAAAAAGTATTTTTCCATTTGTTGACGGTAAATTTTGGAGAGATCGATGTGTCCTTCGGACGATAGCTTTAATTCGCTTGAAAGCAAATGAGTTTGCAACTTGAAAACTCAACGTCGGTGTAGTGTCCTACCTAATAATTACCTCTGATGCTCAAGTAAGTGATCGGAGTAGAAAATAGGAAAAGACACCTTAAGTATTAGTGACATGTTTTACACTTACTTGGTAATAGTGAGGGTCATTTCTTATATAGGCTCAGACGGTTGACCAGAAAAGACGATGGTTGTGGTGGCAGAGGCGCGCCACGCGGTATGTCGACTAGCAAAGGTGTACACCCTAAACAACTGGCGGGTGGTGTCGTCGCCTACAGTTCGACGTGCTACCTGTATTGAAGAGACGAAGGTGCACATCTCCTGCCACGACAGTGTACGGTGCGTAACTGTATGTGGTCACGCGCCTCTCAACTGTTGACACGCGTCCTGTACAGTTTTTACTCTCAACAATATTATTTTCTTTTTTTATCTGATGGGTGTAGTTTAATAAAAGTTTTTAAAAAGGAACAACTAAATTTTAAATAAAAATAATAAAATAAAGCCGATGGAACATAACATAACACATAGTATAAACTACGAGACCAGCCAGCGGCTAATAAGGAGCCAGAGATACAAGTTATATTATGATTGAAGATTAAATGATGCAGGAATTATTGAGGTTTTTTTTTAATAAAAAATTTATTAATACCTACTTTAAATAAAGCCAGCCACTCGCTAAGCTGTATCATTGAGTCGGACAGTCCGCTGCGACATCGTTTTCTATTTCACAAAGCTTTTTTGTTTTTGTTTTGTTTTTTCTTTTTCAAGTGTAGTTTTATATCAAAAATATTATATTAATAATAAAGTTGAAATACTATCTACATTTTTTCGTAATAATCTGGTTCCTTTATTTTTTTTTAAATGTTGAGAATTAAATTATCTGTATGATTTGCTATTTGATTGGATCTCTTCAATGTATCTAGAAAAATATAAAATATATATACCAGACAGAAAATAATTGGAATGCTATTCGACATTAATAATAAAAATAATTAAAAATAAATTAGCTCATTTAATTTTTTTTTTGTTAAGGTTCGAGATTTGTTGGTTATATTTTTTAAATGCATAACCTAAATTGCTGAGAGGGGAAAAGAAATATGATAAAAATGAACATAATTCTTTGAACTTTTATCTTTCCTTTTATCCTTAATTTTTTAGAATTTTAATATCCATCTCTAAATTATTCACATTTTATTTTGACTTAAACATTTTTTAAATCTCATGTTAATCTTTTTACTTTCATAAATTCTCACCTTTAATTCCAATGGTAATAATATCAGATATATTTGATTGAAAATATGATGTTAATCTCTTTCATTGTATGTCATGTCTACTTATCCACATTAAGAATAAAATGCTACAAACTTTTCTTTTAAAATAGTAATAAAATTTAATTAGAAAAATGGAGAATAAAATTTAAACAAGGGATATCTGACAAATTGGTGGAAAATCAAAATTTAGTCCTTATTTGAGTTTGTATTCAGACTGGAAAAAAAAATAGAAATAATAAATAATCCTTAAGATAATTTAAAAGTATGAGCATACAATTTCTTTTCTAACTTAACAAGTATACTCATCCAATTGAAATCGTCAATTTAATAGATAATTTTACAGCAATGTTTTTCTACAGTTGAAAAATTTTATAACAGTGCTATAGTTTTCTATTTTGTTGACTTGTATTATTTTATTTTCTTCATAAATTTACCTATTAAGTTGATGATTTTACAGATAATATTATACTTTTTAAAATCACTATAAGTACTATAATTTTTAAACTCATGGGACAATAAAAAAATTCTTGGAAATTAACCCGTGGGGTGAAACTGGAGATAAAAAATCAATTATTTGTGATCCCCGAGGTCGCGGTGTTGTACTGAGATAATTTTTATGATTCCATTATGGGCATGGGAGTGCGTGAACTCGTTGTCGCGTAAGTTCTGCAGCCAATCGAAAACTATAATTTATTTGATAACTATCCATATTAAATAAATAAATAAAAAAAAAAAAATATATATACACACTCGAACTTCAAGTGGCGATTTGAATTTCAATTTATTTTATAAAAGATAGGGTAACTATGACTCTAGATATCAATCAACATTTCTATCATAATACACAAAAATAGATAAAATGTAAAAAAATATCAATAAAATGTCACTAATATATATATAATATCAATATTTGTTCTTTTTTTAACTTATTTATAAATATGAAAATATTTATTTGTTAATTTAAATATTTTTTTCTATTTTTTAATTTCTATAACTTTTACTGAAATATCTATCGACATCCACATTTTATCAATATTTCCATGAAATTGAGACCTAGATATTTCAATTGACATCGACATTTAAGATTTTGATTTAACCAATTGAATTGAAATATTGATATATTTAATTTCTACAAAATTAATTTTGTACAAAGAAATGGCGACCAATTAGAATTCATCATCATTAGTGTCTCTTCCTGATAAAATTAATTTCGTCAAGAATTGTTTCGTGGACAAAAAGAAAAATTCTTGTAGTGTGTGGTGCTATATATCTATCTAATCTTCACATGATTTATACTCGTCCATGTGACTTTATAAAATATTATGATAATGTTAGCATGTTGTGTCATGTCAATTTTTACTTCTATTAATTAAATAATTAATGTTGTTCCAAAACTAAAATTAATTCAATTAATTAAGATATTAATGCCAAAAAGTTCATGAATTTGAATCCACGCTCTCAAATCTCACATATTATTATGTTATGACTTTTAACTAGATTCAATTTGATATTCATCTCGTTCTCTCATTTAAACCTATGTAGGTGAGAATTTTAGATATGATGGAGCAACGTGCCACAAATGTGCACTAAACTACTTTATTTAACCTTATTTTTTAGAGATATAAACTATGTTGTTGACTTAACTAAACATATACGTTATTGAGTCTTTTACTTAAACTTCATTAATATAAATCGAGTTATTGTGAGACATTTTGTTTTCAAGTACAGCATGTGGATTTGGAGATTTGAACTTATAATTTTTTGATCGAAGATAGGTGCTTAATCCAAGTTGGCAATTATTATGACAGGTAAAATAGTATTCTTACTGATAAATCTAATATATAGTTTTGTCATTTTTTTTGGAGCTTAAACAAATATAGACTAATCTCCTTACACATAGAGAGGAGGCCAAAAGAATGAGAATCATAAACAGTAAGTGACGATTTTAACTCATCTTAAATCTAGTGGGCGTCAGATTATTACTAAAAAACGGTGAGGTCCAACATGGCACTAATAGCTACAACAGAAACATAATAGCTTCCATGGATGCATCTATTGTTGATTCAAATGTCGTAGAACTATTGCATAAACAAATTCATTCGTATTGCTATACTTATTATGCCAAAGAAGGCCCAACAAGTGAAAATCATTATAAATGGAGAGGAAACAACATTGCAAGAGTTCGAACATAGGAGCTCCCGCTCTAATAACATATTAAAGATGAATAAACTACCACTCAACCTAAAAGCTTAAGCTAATGGATTGGATAAATTTACTTCACATACATTGGATATCTAAAATAATCCACAAGTTTATTTTGTAAACTTTAACAATTGTATCTAATATAATAATTTAGTCTTTGAACTTTAAAAGATGTTTAATAGGTCTGTAAATCAATAGTGTTATGTCTAATATAAGTCTCTAAACTTTGAAAAAAAAAGTCTAATAAGTCTGCAAAATTTCAATTGTGTGCCCAATGAGTTCCTAAATTTTAGGACAAAAAAATGTCCATAAGCTTAAAATTAGTCTATTAAATGCAAAATTTAAAATTTTAAGATATCTAGCTATTAAATACAAAATTGAAAAATTTATAGATTTATTAGACATTTTTAAAATTTTGGAAATCTATTAAATACAACGTTGAGAGTTAGAAATTTTTTTTTTTTTAAGGTTAGAGATTTATTAAACCTAACCCTCTAGTTTAGATAGAGACTTATAATTTAACTCGAAACATATCTGTCAAAGTAAACATAGCTCAATCGATAATTGACATATATCTTCAACCAAGAAGAATTCGTTGGAATTTCGTTTCTATTTGGTTTTTAGCAGTGACATCATAAATACTGATATGACATATTTACTAGATAATTTTGTTATTAAATTTGTATGATTTATGTAACCCGTGAGACTCGCAGGCATACATTCCATAATAGTGTTTTGTTATTGAGCGAATCACAATTAAACAATTCTCAAATTTTACGAACTAAATTTATTAGGTTTAAATACTATTTTGGTTCATGTAATTTTTATTTTGATTCATTTTGGTTCCTCTATTTTCAACTTTTATTTATTATAGTCTTTGAACTTTCAAAATATTCATTTTAGTGGATGAAGTGTAATGCTAAAATTATGGTCGAAATAACCTCTGGTTTCAAGAAAAAGGAGTTTTAGCCACTAGCATCATTCGAATGACGAAAAAAATGGTACTAAAAAAATTCTTTGGGACAATGAAAATAAAAAAAAAGATTAAAATAGTTACTTTTTAAAAATACATGAATTAAAAATAGACATTTTGAGAGTACATTTACTAAAATAAACAAAAATTGAAATTAGATAAACCAAATAGATATTTTGAAAATACAACGACTAAAATAAATCAAAGTTAAAATACATTTTTAAACCATTAAAATAAAATAACTATGGGTATATTTGGTATTCAATTCATATTGTGTTCCTCTTTTTGTTTTTATATTAACTAAATTAAATGAATTCAGCGATTATGACATATTTGTTTTTCAAAAATTCTTTTCGGATTCTATGATCCAAATAAAAATATTTAGTTTTTATTAAAATTAAAATAATGTAAATTATAATATATTATAAATAAGATAATATTGTAAAATAATGGTACTACAAAATCTATAACATATATTTTTAGACTAAATTAAATATTTAATTGGTACTATCTCTAATTACAAATATGTTACTAAATACCTTGAACAATATTTTATCTATCGAGATTCAATTTTTAAATATGCAATCAAAATATCTTAAAATACTAAAAATATGAAATACATATCTATTTTTTTATTGAATCTATTGTTTAAAAAAAAAATTCAGTCTATTTACCAAAGACGAAAATGATTTATTCGATATTATGGATGACTGGTTACGGAGGGACCGTTTCGTTTTTGTAGGTTGGTCCGGTCTATTGCTCTTTCCTTGTGCCTATTTTGCCGTAGGAGGTTGGTTTACAGGTWCAACCTTTGTAACTTCATGGTATACCCATGGATTGGCAAGTTCCTATTTGGAAGGATGCAACTTCTTAACCGCCGCAGTTTCTACTCCTGCTAATAGCTTAGCACACTCTTTGTTGTTACTATGGGGTCCTGAAGCACAAGGAGATTTTACTCGTTGGTGTCAATTAGGTGGTCTGTGGACTTTTGTTGCTCTCCACGGTGCTTTCGGACTAATAGGTTTCATGTTACGTCAATTTGAACTTGCTCTGAGTATAGTTCAGTGATAATTGACATATATCTACAACATTGTGAGTTTGATGCTTTAAT